>CAEFZY010062012.1:0-124458 GCA_903066815.1 Brachyrhaphis roseni
ACCCATCTTCTGCTGCCTCATAGTCCCGTCTAGTAATGCGCCCCGTGCAGTGCCCTCCGTTTGCCTGTGTGTGTGTGCTCATAGCTGACCTGAGTGATGAGTGGTGACCCTCTGGCTGGCGCCTGGCGTCCTCCTCGCTCCTATTGATTAGATCTGAGGTTTCATACAGTAGCCGCCTCACGTGACTCTGTCATTTACTGTCTCTCCACTGTCTCCGAACTGTCTTGCACACACGCGCTCCCCCCCGCGCGCGCACACACACACGCAGACTCATTCAGTCACTTAAGAGGTACATGTGTAAGCGATGAGCACGTTTTCATCAACACTAATTAACGCAAAAAGGGGTTAAAGGACCCGACTCTCCCCCTATTGCGTGTATGAATACAGTCGGGCATCCTGTAGAATTAGTTTAATTAGGAGACAACAGATGCAGCATGCTAACTGCCTGTATCGCTTAGATTGCAGCCACAGAGTGAGTCAGCAGCAGAGTGACGTGTGAGTGAGGGATCAGAGAGAAAACCGGGATACAGCTGTCGTCCTTCATCTAGATGGGATTTGATGGAGTGAGATTTGAGGGCCTTTCATTGCCAAATGTGTCAGGAATTCATGGGTTGCTGTGAGATCGTCACAGCATGATGATAGTCTTGAATAAAAGTATCCATTTTTCTGCATTTTGGCAAATGGTAATTGGATTGGACTTGTGTAGCACTTTATAAAGTCCAGAGTGCTTCTCACTACATTCAGGCGTTCACGCATTCACATGCTGATGATTGGAAGAGATTTGATTTTAGCCAGAGCTGCCCTGGGCAGTCTGACAGAGGCGGGGCTGCCATGAACCGGCGCCACTGGGCCTTCTGACCACCAGCTGGCAATACAGGTGAAGTGTATTGCCCAAAGACACACAGACGAAGATGGACGGAGCGTTGACCGATTACGGGAAGAACTCCTACCATAGTCGCCACCATCGCCCCTTTGCCCTTTTCGCCCCTTCGCCTCCTTCTATTGACATTTTTATTTCTCTTATTTGAAATGTCATTTATTGTCTTTATTTGCCCCAACTTGTGTTCAGGCAATGGTGACAGGAGTTTGTCCAGTAATAGGTGGGTTACTGGTTCGATCCCCATTCTGTTTGCCTCCGTGGTTGTATCCTGGGGCAAAACTCTTCACCCGCCTTGCTTACTGCTGGTCAGAGGGCCTCGCCTAGGGCAGCTGTGACTACTATCCAGTAGCACTTTCACATAACAATGTGCATGTGTGCATGAATAGATGAATGGCTGAAGGTAGTGTGAAGCTCTTTGGGGTTCTCTGGAGTTGATGAGGCGCTACACAAATACCATTTACTATAGGCTGAGAACAACTATAGTAGAGTGACTTGAAAACCGTTCTTCAGAGACTCTCCCCGTTCAATTGAGTCAATCATGACCAACTTTGCCAAAAGGAAATGTCAGATATTTCAATGTCAGGGTGCTGGGTGGGTCAGTTAGTAGAGAGCGTTCACCATGTACATAGGCTATAGTCCTCAATGCGGTTCTTCTGAGTGGGATTCAAGTTCAGGCCATCTGCTTAACGCTTTTTCTTTCTTCTCTATTTCTTGTTCAGTAAGAACCACTAAAGCCGAGGCATCATTACAAAACAATCAGACAAACAAACATTTCAGGTTCTTGATATGCAAAGCCAGTAGAAACGTAGCTCATAATCCTGGAGCTGTAAATGCAGCAAAAAGGTAGTTCTGCAAACACAAATGGACGCCATACTCCCAGTTTGACTGAGGTCGAACTGGTTTTGCAAAGAGCTTTTAAGAAGGTGGTGTGATATTCTTATGGTAATTGAGTAAAAGTGTAGGAGCTTTCTTTCAGCCAGCTGAGTGGCAGTGCAAAGCAACATGCGAGGAGACGGTCAGTGCTAACACTCTGTGCTTCGGTCAGAGCAAAATTCCACTTGTTCCGGCACTTTCTCCGGCTTCTAACGTAGAGCTCTTTAATTTTGGTATCGGTAACCAGGCCTGGTGCCGAGTCGTTGTCTGCCAGAGTCCTGAGAAAAACCACACTTTCTTTGTGAGCATGTGTGTTTAAGGGTGTGTGTTTGTGCCTCTTCCACTCAGTCTTTGCCACAGTAATACTCAGGTTAAGTGTAGTTGCAGGCTATTATACATCATTAGGGTAAGTAAGGCTCAGGCAGCTTGGCAAGAGAAATGGGCCCTCTCAGATGCTTCATTTCTCTCCAGCCTCGGCTGCAATAGGACCCGACGCGGCGCACAAACGCAGCAGCGGCGGCGCGCGGTGCTTGTGTACAGGTTGAAAGCAGCCTGTCGCTTATCCAGTCAGTCACAAATCACCCTGTCAATCAGGTGGTTTATGGAGGCTAAAGCCTCGCTGACGGCTGCTAGTCGGTCAGCCCTGCCTGCCACTCGCCTGCCTCTGCGGAAATTAAAGCATTCCTAATGGCTAGATCTGAGTGTTTTATTATGTTTTCACATTTTATGATACATGTTAACACCAGCTACGACGGACTTGGAGTGTAGTAATTTCTTTTAACCACATCAATTAGAGTCGGCCGGGTAGACGGAGGAGACATCAGCCTTTTAATAAAATGAGAGATTAGACATCCAGCATGATAGATAGGAGGCAATTCGTTCCTGTTTTACTCCAGCCGTGATTAATAAGGAGTTTATTCAGATAAGATATTTTTTGTCATTATTATATTACGTCCTGCTTTGGAGTTTTAATCCAGACTTTGTAATGAAAATCAATTTGGTGAAGGAGGAAAAAACACTTGAAAACTTTCTTTAAATATTAAAGAGGTCTAGCGCTCACCTGAAGTATTTGTAAAACTGGATCTTTTTCATATTTCCTTGTTATAGCCACCAACTTTAATGTGTTTAAATAAGGGTTTATGTGGTGTTTCAACACAATTTAGTGCAGTTTAAAAGGGGAAGAAAATGGAATACATGGTGTTCAAAAGTATGCTACAAATATAAATGGGAGGTGAATCAGTCTGAAGTTTTAGCCCATATCTTAAGTTCATAGAGACTGAAGAAGCAAGGTTAAGTCTGAACAAATCCTGACTTGAGTTTAAATCTGAACTTTGACTGGGCCATTCTGATATATTAATTTACTTTCATCTAATAATACTCAGATGTAGTTCTATACTCTGAAAAGTGTATTTGGGCTGTAGTTCATGTTATCGACTTTTTTTTTTGTTTTACCTTAATCTCACTTAATTCCTTTGGTTTAGTGATGACATTTAAACTTAAAGGAACTTTTTACTTTGACTTTACTTGGAAAAAATCGAGTTCAATGCCACGTTTGTATCCGCCGTCTCACGTCATGACACAAGCTTCACCGGGGACAGATCCTGTACCGACCAGGGCGCTGTGGTGGCGCAGGGGTAGAGCACAACCCACATAAAGAGACCTTAGTCCTCGACGCGGCCGTCACAGGTTCGATTCCCGGCCTGATGACCTTAGCGGCATGTCTTCCCTCTCTGTCGTGACCTACTTTCCTGTCTGACTGCTCTCAAACAAAGACCACTAAAACCCTTAAAAGAACAGATTCTTTATTAGTTCCCTTCGTTATCTGAAGTAATTACATGATTTGAGTCAAACTGACTTAAATTTGTCAAATTTAAACTTAATTGAATTAAATTTAATTGAATTTTACAATGTACCTGCTTGTTTAGGCTCATTTTTCTGCCAGAAGGTAAACCTCTGCCACTGCTCTCAGGTAACACGTCTCCTTTAAAGGGTCATTCTGTATTTAACTCTATGCATTTTCCCTGTTCCCACTGGGAAAAAATAATCATCACCACAGAATGATGCTGTCACCACCGTGTTTCACCATGGAGACTATGTGCTCGGTGTTTCTTTTCCGTTCTGCGTGTTGACCAGAAAGTTCCACATCATTTTATTTTAGAGTGTCAAAGTGAGACAGCAATAATGCACCTTGCTTCTCTTCCACTTCACAAATACCTTCCACGCTGGGCTGCCTCATCCATATGCGGATAAATTGAGTTTCAGTAACTTTTCAAGGCGGCGCAGTCCATCAAAATTTAGTTTAGTCTTCGTTTACCCACTCAGAACCCGAGAGCGTCGTTCCTCAAACGGCTCCGGCTGGAGCTGCACATTAAAGATTTAGGCCACAGTCGGATGAAAAAGAGCAAGAAGTGTCCTCTGTTATCTCTCTTCGTTGTGACTGTGACTCAGACTGCGCACAGCGCCTGTCCTCTGCCCGGTGAACAAATCTCCAGCTGGGCTTAAAGGCGGAGGCCGGATGGGTGGCACTGCCACGGGAACTCGGAGGCAATAGATGAAAGAGGGCAGGAACAAGACTAATTGTGCTCATTACAGAACAAATAAAAATCAATAGCTCTCAAAGCAAAAAAGGGGGGCAGAGGGGAATGGTGGGGGGAGCGAAGGCGCTGCGCGGCTTGGAGGGCGCTGTAGTTATTGCACAGGAGTGGATTCTGTCGGAATTGCGAGCGGCGGGTGAGGCGCAGTGGAACCGATCACATTTGAATGCTAATTCCGACGTAGGACAGTTAGATTAATAGATGTGGCGGTCCGGCGCTGGGCCTTTCCCCGCGTACAAGCTGAGGGGGCGTTCGAGATGGAAGTTTTAAAAGCAATTAAATGGGAAAACACATCAAGGAGGGGGAGAAGAAGAAGAAAAGCAGAGATATTTCCCCAATTTTTTCAAATTAAAGCAGGAAATTTCATTACCAAGGGGAGCATATTTTACACAGGCAATTACAAGGTTAATACATCTTCGACACCCCTACTTGAAGTCATCATATATTTGTTCAGGGATTTTCTTCTTGTGTTTTAGTTTAATTGGCTGAGGAGATGCTGGATAGAAAGTCTATGTGGTGCACACACACACACACACACACACACACACACACAAAACAAAACTTCACTACTATGTAATATATATCAGATCAACTCGCACACATTATCCTGACCTTTTCTCAAAACTTTTTTATGCAGTGGCTCTTATCAATCTTCGGAATCTGATGAAATTTTCTGGATTTTTCTCGCAAAATGTCCCCACGTTGGCTGTCGAGAACCATCGAAAGTCTCGCTGCTCACACACACATTCTCCCACCATTTCTGCTTAGAGTTTCAGTGACATATTGGCAGCAGAAAGTATGTGTGTGTGTGTGTGGTTGTATCTCAAAACGGCAACGGTCTGGCTTTTCTCTGACACAGATGACAGCATTACATGCATGAATTTCAGTGTGTCTGCGTGTGTGTGTGTGCATGTTTATACTTCCCCGCTTCATACATGTAGAACAGCTCTCACTCATGAGTTCTCTTTGACGCGGTGAATAACAAGTAGCTAATATTCACCTTTTTTTTTTTTTTTGGAATGCGTCTGCGACACGCGACGCCATAAAACTCGACAAAAACCAACTTTTACGGTGTTTCCGAGAGCTTAATGAGAGAAAAAAAACAAACTCTCCCTAATAAGTTTGTAATACCGAGCCGGTTCCTCGTGGATCATTCCATCGCCGCCCCTCTCAGAGTTTTCCTCCCTGTCAGCTTGTTTTCGTCTGATTTAGCCCTGTCGTACATCCGCAGAGACGGCGCGCCGTATGATAGAAACTCAACAGTGAGGCAAATTGGCAGAGCCACAGAGGGCGGATCGACAGCGAGAAGACAAGCTGGGAAGGAGGCGTAGAGCAGAGGAGGCAGTGTGAAAAGATACGGAGACGATGACGGAGAGAGAGGCTGTGTTGGTTTATATAACATCTCCACCGTGGTCTTTGGCATGCGTCAGGATTGGGTGGAGGGGGGGGTAGCATGGGAGGGGGAGGTTGAGCCATCAATCACTCCATCTGTGTAAAATCACGAGCTGACTCCAATATTGCTAAATATTTATACTGTCACATACACACAGGCGTGCAGATGAAAAGAGCCATTCATTAGGGCCTTCTCAGGCCTGTCAGCCTTGGAGATGGAGATTAGAGAAGCAGCCTCCCACTGTGCCTGCGTCTCCTCTCACCGAGCTCCTCCAGCCCTATATATAGAGCCATCAGGACGATAAATATCTCCAGCATGCCTCTTTTAGGTAAACACCCAGTAAATACGGCAGAGAGGAATCGGGAGAGGCTCGGCTAAACAGGCCGGTGCGTCCGCGGGTCTGTGTTTTGCGTAGTCACACAGCGGGGGGGAAAAAAACGAAACACAATAGGGACGTGTCGTCGTACATTTTCTACATAGAGTCATAGGCCAGCTTAGACGCAGCGGGATCGGTCGTGTTGTAGTTGGAAATGTTGATTTTAATCCATATTCTCTGTTTAAGGTTAGTGCAGCTCAGTCGGCCATGTTGCTGCGACATTATGAATGCTTTCCCCTAGGACGATCAACGCTTCAGGGTGCTTATCCTACAGTTAGGCACTCATTAGAAACATTTACTTTTTAAATCAAATGAAATTTGAGTGTGACAGTCAGGTTTAGCCATTGTTTTCCTGACATGATGTTGGGTAAATTGTTGCTTTGATTAACTGATAAAAAAAATGCAAGTTTCGTCTTTAAACATGTAAACCGAAACGTCCCAAAGACAAACATCCTTTTAGCGTCGTCAGGTTGGTCATTTCCTCCGTTTGTTTCCCTGCTGAGACGTTTCAAAGAACCCTGTCTTTGCCTTCTTTGTTTGTCGCGTCTCGACTGTTCATTTCATCCACCATGATGGACCTCGGATCAGCGCGTCGTCCGGGCCCCGGCAACAAAAAGACATCAGCAACATTATCTTCACACTGTAATTACGCAAAAAAAAAGGTGGTGGGGGGGATGTGGGTGAGTGGGGGGGATTTCATTTTGATTAGCCGAAAAGCTTTTATTCTCTAACTCACATCCATAATTAATCATTAAATCATGGGAGAGTTACTGAGAGGGATAGATGGGGAGCTGGGAGAAGAAGTGGAGGCGGTGCGGTGTGTGAGGGGGGGATGTGAAAGGAGGATGGAGGGATGATGGAGGGAGGGAGAAAGGGAAGAGGCATGCAATTATCTGCAGAAGTTTGACATCGCCAGTAAATCCACAGAGCTGCCTGACGTTGCTAATTAAAGAAGCAATCAAAGGTCCACCTCCAGAGCTTTTTGAGAGGAAGACGAGCGAGAGGGAGGAAGAAGGGAACGGGACAGAAAACAAGAGGACGGACGTCTTCTGGGCAGAGCTAGAGAAGAAAAGGAGGGTGTTATAATCTTTGTTATTGTTTCCATATGTCAACCTCCCTGGACTCCAGGCTGAGGCTCACACACTTTTATTTCTTTGTTTTGTTCCTGCTGCATCCTGGCCATCACGCCAGGATCATCCCTGACCTTCATCTGGAGAGTCGCAAATAGCTGTTGATTTGCAGCATGAGGGGAAATAACCGCTCTCCAAGCCAAAGTAATGCATTAGTCATATCTGGTTAGTCATTTTCAAACCTGAAACGATGCGTCTGGTGATGCTTTTTCCACGACATCCAATCAGCGAGGTGACCCTGCAGTCGTCAGGTGTTTCGGGCCTTTCGCCGTCGGACGCCCTCTGCCTGGCAGCGGCCGGCGCATCGAGCTTGATCAGGGAGGAGAGGGGTCTTTTTCTGTTAGCGGCAGCATCAGCCTCCCACACGTTTGCTCTTTTTAATCCACAGCCAGCCGCGGAAAATTCCAGCAGCCTGCGCGTATCGCGCAAGGCGAGCCTCTTCTAACTTGGCCCTGGCGATTCAAGGCCGCAAGGGTTGAGCTCCGAAACGAAGATCTTCTTTTTTTTTCCTGCAAAGCTGCTGAATGCATGGAGAAACCTCTAACTGTCTAGTATAGCCTTCATGCTCCTCCAGGAAACGATTAGCGCTCATGTTTTGGGCTCATGTTCAGAAATGAACTTGGACTGCAGAAATAAGTCAAGAAATGATTTGGTTTTAATTGTTTAAATGTTCTAAAAAGAAACACAACTTCAGCTCCTGAAGATGTAGATCAAATAAAGGCGCATCTCTGTAAATGTTAATGTCATTAGGAACTCATTAAACGCAACTCAAACCCGAAGCAGTTTTTAATGCGTAAATGCAGAAAAGTGTGTAAAGTTTTTGCATTCAGAACTCGGTGGATTCTCATTTAGTGTGAATTACTGCATCAGTGCAGCACGGCATGGACGGGATCACAATGTGGTTCTGCTAAGGTGTGATATATGCCGTGGTTGCTTTGGCAACAACCTCCAGCCTTACTCCAGCTGCTGGGAATCTTTTCAAGCTCTTGATTCTCAAACAATCTGTTTATTTTGCCTCTTTTTCTACCGTAGGTTTTCCCTCCACTTAACTTTCCATTATTACAGCTGGATACAGTGCTAGCTTTAATTTTTACCCAATTTTGGAGGTGCAGTCTGCTGGACTATTGTCAAGTCAGCATTCTGCTCCATGAAAGCCTTAACACTATATTTCTGTTTTTTAAAATCCTTCTTTTTTGCTTTATATAATATTCAATTTTTCTGAGAAGTTAAATTTAAAGTTTTTATTAGCTCCACGCCATAATCATCCAAATAAATAGAAATAAGCAGTTCAAATATATCACTCTGCGTATAATAAATGTAGCAGTTTCACTTTGTGAATTAATATTGCACTGCAATGAAGCTGTGATACAGTAGTAGCTTTTACAAATGATACAAATTTCAAACTAAACTTGTGTGTAAAAAAAAATGATATTTTAATCTCCAGTAATATAGTAGCTGAAAATAGAGTTTTCTGTTTTGGTTTTCAGTATTTTTGTTGTTTTAACTTAACAATGGCAGGAGAAAGCCGCCTTGAGAGATCAAAGCCGGGATAGTTTTCTTCATTATATATATTTTTCTTCTTCGCCTCCCTCCGGTCTCCTCTTCACCTCCTTTTTCCCTCTTCACCTCCCCTCTGTCTCATTCTCTTTGTGTTTCCCTCCGTCTCTCCGGGGGCACCGACCTGGGGGACTGGAGGTAGATAGAGTTGGTGTGGACCAGATTACTCTCACTCCGGGTCATCCTCTGTCAGCAGAAAAAGAGCTGAGAGCAGGACACTGACCTGTGTTTCCTCCGACCAGTTTCACTGTGTGCGTGTGTTAACTCACCTCTTGAGCCCTCTCTACAGTATTTCATTGTTTTGGGGGAGGATTTGTTGTTGTAGTATTCTGTCTGAATGACCCCTTTATGAGAAAAGATTTTCACAGTTATGGTCAGGGACATGGATGTCATATAATTTTTTTATTTTATTTTTTTTTTTGTACTTTTACTTAATTTATTTTTAACCACTCTTCCAGGGCGGAATGGTTTGCCCAACATTACAACTGCAATCATTTACAAAATAAAGAATTGATTGGTGATCAGGACTTATTGCTGGTAGTTTCTCTTTGTCGGCATGGAAATCAAGAACAGCACTTACCAGGTACCAGGACTGTCCTCAGAGCCGCACGCGGCGAACCGACCACGGACAGACAGACAGGGGTTGTTTTTTGTTTTTTTAGATTACGAACTCTTGAATTTCAGAAACGGAAGATTTTCAAACCTGAAAAGAATACATCTTTTACTGAGACTGACCAGTGCACAGAATGACTTGAAGGAACTAAATAGAAATCGAAAAGTTTGAGCTGTTGACTAAAGATTTGTTTAAATATCAATCTCAGGCGTTTAAACTGAAGAAAACAGCATCAGCTGTCAAGCATGGTAGTGGCTGGATCAGCTTGATTCAAATATGCTGGTGAGGAACTTACTCATGCATGTATATAAAAACAACTTTTCATCAGTCTAGTATTTTTTTTGTTGTTCTTTTTTTCGGGTTTCATGGCTGTAATTGAAGTTGCTAACATTACTACTAGAGAGACTAATTAACCTCAAAGAGAAACCACACATGCACTGGGAGAGCATACAAACTTCAGACTAAAAGAAAACAGGTTGGGAATTGAACCTGAAACCACAGGTTATGCTACTGATGCTACTGAGCGGCCTTCTTCTAAACATATTGTGGCTGAAATTACATAATCGTAATAGATAGATCGATCATTAAAAGCTTCATGTTAAGTGTTTGTTCTGACTGCAGCTGTGTCTCATCCTGCCATATACTGAGTTTTGTTTCAATTTATGAACAGTGACATGTTTGTCTAGGTAAATATTTGTTTCTCCTCCTT
Source organism: Brachyrhaphis roseni (assembly GCA_903066815.1). NCBI lineage: Eukaryota > Metazoa > Chordata > Actinopteri > Cyprinodontiformes > Poeciliidae > Brachyrhaphis > Brachyrhaphis roseni. The sequence continues at coordinate 10,126 of CAEFZY010062012.1, forward strand.
TTTTTTTTTTTTTTTTTTTGCACAAAAGTCATTTGGTTAGAATAAATTCTGCCTAACTTTCCTGACTTCTGGATCGTCTTATCTGCTCAGGTGACTGTCAGTTAAAACACAGCGCTATCCTCGCGCTACCGGATTACAGAGACGGCAGCTTCTTGATTACGAGCAGCTGACATTTGGTGTGTTTTCTGAAACCATGACTAAAGTTTGCTCAGCTGTGTGTGGGAGGAAGCCTTAATATACCAGGAAACAAACAAATATTGTTTTGTATTCTGGAGGGGGGTTTTATTTTATTTAATTTTTTTTTTTGTTGTTGTTGTTGTTTGTTTTGTTTCTCCAGGCAATGCGGTAAGAAATATTTAAGAGTCTACTTATAAAGGTTTGAGTTTAAAGCTGAAAATGATTCCACAATAGGAGGTTTGTAAACAACAATGATTCATTCTCCTCGCTTCTATTACACATAAAAAAGGTGTTTGGGACAGAGTTCTGTTTTCCTAGTCAACTCAAACTCCTCCATCGATCTGAGACGATGCTGAGCAGCAGACTGTGGAGGGTTTTTATGCTGCCTTACCATGTTAACCTAATACTTTTTCCACATTCTATCACGTTACAACCACAAACTGCAATGTATTTGACTTGGATTGTTGGAACACAGAGTAGTGGAAGGAAACAGATGGACCTTTTAACAAATAAGATTTAAAGTCTGGTGCGCGTTAGTATTCAGACCCGTGGTATTCGCGGTGGTAACCCTTTGCAAAGGAATCCCTGCATATGCTTCCTTTGCTAACTGGATTTATGTTAATCAGATTTGATGTGAAGATTCTTTTTGTCTTGCCACAGATTGTAAATTCATTTAGGTCTGAGCCATTACAACACATGTATCAGGGTTACTTAGGCATTAAAATGTCATGAACTCTTTTTTAAGAATCATGTATGTTGGCCTTAAATACGTTAATCACAGGTCTTAAATTTTGTTGTGGCAGGACTATTTAATCTTGTATATTCTACCTCATTTTTCTTTCTTTTTTTCTCAAAAGTTCTTCCTTGTGTTCTGTGACTTGAGACTGTTGAATCTACCACTAACGAGCTGCTAACATTCCCTCTTTAGGTAGCCAGGTGTTTTTGTTTTTTTGCATCTGTCCTTGTTTACGTGCAAATTTATTGCCAGTTGGATGAACATTTGTCTTCACCGTTGACTCGATTCTGTCGCCAACCCGTACGAGGCAACCCGTTCTGTTCAAAAAAGCCTGGCACTCCAGGAATTAAAGCTGTAGAGAGCATAGCAAGATATATAATTTTCTTCTGTAAATTTTTGTTGTGAAATTTCTTTCAGGATAGTCTTCAAAAAAGGTTTTAAAAGCCTTAAATTTGAGTTGTTGAAACCCGCAGAAATCCTGTGTGTATACTTTGATCTAAACTATTAGAGGTTCTGGCTGTAAGTTTATGGTCGTCTTGCTTGAAGCTGTAAATTGTGAAAAATGCTGGCAGGAGACAACCTTCCATATTAAGTAGACACAGTTGGAGGAACTGTTTAAGACTCTTATTTGTCGTAATAAAGCAGATTATGTAAAACGTTGTTACTCTACAGCATTTTCTTCAACTATCAGCCAAAGTCCCGCCTGCCAAAGTCACTCAGGTTAGCGCTGGCCTTCAGAGTCATTGGTGCTCCAGTCCTGAGGGCCTTCCATCTGTCTGTGCCCTCATTCTCTCCTGGTCCTTCGTCCTTGGCGTGTTTTCAGCGTTTCTCCATCCGTCTCTCCACCCTGTCCGCCGGATGTCAATCTGGCCGCGGTGTAATTGGTTGCTTTCTGGTCGGCCGACTTGTCCTAGGTGGCGTTGATTCATGGCGTTTGTAAAGGTGACAGTAGCGACTGTCCCAAGCAGACAAAGTAGAGCCGTCACTGACTGGACCTCAGCTGACCTGCACACACACACACACTCACATACATGCATAGGTAGCACTTTTGGCTTTGCTTGACGCAAGGGAAGGTCATCGAGAGGCTGAACCAGAAAAGATGATCAAACATTCAAACGTCTCAAAACCTTCATTTGCTTCTTTTAAAGCTGCGACACAAATAAAAAAAGATTTAGGTGCTGACAATAAAACTAATGAATTAACATCTATTTGCCTACGTAGATTAAAACACCCACCTGCATATGCGCTTACACACTCTCCCTGAGCACCCCGTCATTCGCCCCTTTGCTGGTGACCTGGATACACCCAGAACTGACACTTTATCTACTTAGCAGTGTCACCTTCAAACACACAACACACACACACACACACACACAGAGGATCCTCCTGGTTTGTAAAACATCTCCCCATGTTTGTGTCCCGATCAGGCGTCTGCGTTTAAAGGTTGTGGCTTTGTATCTGTAATTGAAGGGAATGGTCTGGTAAAAGGATTGTAAAGAGGTCTTTTTGTGGCGTCTTGATCATAAGCTCTGACTTTTTCATGGTGCTGCCATTGACCCGCTAATTGATTTGGAGAGCATCTCATTCTGCCTCTAGTTTGACACAGTTTAATTGACTTTGCTTGCCGTAGTGTCTGTTCAGGTTGATTTCTTTGTCTTTTATTTCCGTGCATGCGTGCGTGCGTGTACTTCTGAGAACCAATTAGCATTTACAGTGAGGTTACAGTTGAGGCTGATTTCAAATTTAGGGATTATAGCCACGCTGTCCTCAGGATGTAGCCGGGTGTGCGGCTCCCCTGATTACGCCAACGCGTGCTCGCGGGCTTACATTTGTGTCGAGGCTGACCTGTATTACAGCGGGTGTAATTGATTGTGTGTGCGCCGGTGTCTCCGTGTTAAGGTTAATTTCTCTAACTGCTGGTAAGTGCTGTCTGACCGCTCCCCCGGCGGCCTCTCCAAGCTGAAGTATTGCCACTTAGAGACCCCCTGCGCCCCCTCCCAGCACAGGCCAGTCTATTGATCCGCTGATCAATAATTGCATCTGCGCCACACAGTGAGCACAGCAAGGCTCCTGCATTGACCTGCTGGTGCCACACTAAGAGTCACACCTTGGAAACGGTTGTCAAACTGCGGCCCAGCGATCATTTAAGGGACCTTGAAGAGGATCCAGAGGCGTCACAAGCAAAACAAGGGTTACTTCTGCTGCTGTGGTATTCATTTAGCGCATCTGTTGCATCCATATTTCTTTGGCTCTTGCTGCAAATGATATTGGGTTGTTGTAGAATAGCAAGTTTGTGTATTTCAGATTTTTTTTTTTAATCATGAAAAGGATTTATTTGACAGGACGACCATTTATCTGAACAGCGTTGGAGCTGAATACCCTGTTTAGAAAGCAGCCTGTTTGAATCCCGTTTGTGACACCAACATTGTTGTGGAATTTCTTATGAGATTTAATAAACAACGAGAAATTCTATGCAATTTATTACTTGCAATTGGGAGAAATGCACAATATTAACAGCTCAGGGAAACTCTGACGCTCAGTTGCGGAATGTTCTCCCCCCTAAACTCACAAAAAAAGGCAAAGATTTCTTCTCCAGTCCAGGTTTTACCTTCTTCTCCAGCTGTACAAAGATTGTCCAAAGAATATCCTTCCCCCAAAGCTGCTCTACATAACGCAAAATACACTTCATGCAGAAAATGTCTTCTCCGGGCCACAATGACAACACATCGGCATGGTGGTGGTACCATCGTCGTGTGTGGCTGTTTTCAGCTGGTATTACATCATTAAGTGAATGGATGAATGGGTGGATAGACGGATTGGTGATTTTGCAGCAGCGATATCCTCTTAATATCTCAACCATCATTTTACAATCCAAACAGCATCAGTCACTTCCAGCCTCCGCTTCCCCGTCTTCCTCCTGTTATTTCATTCCTCTCAGGGAGCCTCCATCTTGTTTCAGATCACAGGCAATAAAGCAGCCTGCCTCTCTGTGTCGATCTCATTCCCCCTCCGACTTCCTGTTGAAGGAATCAGTCAGTCAGAGCACTCAAAACACATATTAAACAGGCATCAGCCTCTCGCCGGGACCAAATCACGCTGTTCAAATGTTGTTCTTCCACCGGGAGCGCAGGACAACTGAAGAGATGGGATCTGCAACATTAACTTGATTCACGGCCGCGGCGACTGAGTGACACTCCATAAACCTCAGCGGGGCCCGCCGCCGGTGGCCCGCCGACAGCGCCCCGTGGCTAATGTGACACACGCTAGCCCCGCCATCCCCGCAGCGGAGCGGCTCACACACTCCGAAACCCTCGCATAGGCAGGCACGTACAGAGACGAATGCAGTGCAGGAGCACACACTGTTCAGACAACGCAACAATAAAGGCTGATCTCTTACGCCACCCACATTCCAGCACACACCTGTAAATTCAGGCCTCAAAGCTGAGAATCTAGAGGTTTAACAACCTGAAATGGCACCGCTCTCTCTCCGATTTGCACGCTTTCAAACAGCTTTTATGGTAATGCGGCAAGAAGCTGCACAGTTATAGAGTTATTGTCTCCTGCAAGCCGACCTCTCAGCTCGCAGCGTTTCGGCGTAGGCAGTTAGCATCGGCCCCGTAGCTCCTGTGTAAATAGGTAACCTCCGCTTCTCAAAATGCCAACCTGTTCTGGCTCTCTGTGACAGTGCTGACTCCCTCCACTCTCTAACTACAGGGCTTGTCACTAGAGGTGCAAATGGAGGGGTCTGAATTGATATTTACCACACAATGCTGGCAGTGTGCAGCAGCCTCACTGCAAGGTATTTTTTTCTGGGAGGGGGGGTGAATTTGGTCATGAGGAAATTAAGAATACCTTTTCACTATGTTAAAGGAGATTGAGATGCACAACAACAAATAATAATAATAATAAAAAAAGTGTTATAAAACACTTAAAATAAATACAGTTTTTATTGCAGTAGCATATTCCTACATTTTTACCTTCCTTATTATCCTCCTCAACTGTGTGTAGCAAAACAAACTTGGCTACTCCTCCGGTCTTGTTTGTCGCCTTCCTGGTTGTTTGAAACCTTTTGAGGAGGTCGAGAAACATTGGAAATGTGGTGATTTAATGTTTAGGGAGTCATGTGTTATTCAAAACAAGTTTTTTTGACACTTGAATATACAGTAAATAAAACGACTTTATGTTCAAGCGTCTAGCGTCTGCTCATCTCAGCTCTACTCGGTTCTCCATGAGTATAGGCTGTGTGCCACCGCCACCTTTATCGAAGCATACTTCACTGGGGTTCCAAGCATGTGGAGTTGGACAAGATGTCAGCAGACTGGCAGTCACTGATTGACTAAACGGTGGAGCCACTGAGCCACACTCTGCTGTTCTTCTCTAGAGTGTTTCATCTCGGTGGCCTCCGCCTTTTCTGGATCTCCCTTCTGCAAACCGCAGACATAGCTTCAGCATAGCTCCCATGCCCTCCATTGTTGGGTTGTGACACAAACACACTCTGGTGACGACGCCACCCTCTAGAGTTGTTACTCAATTGTAGTGGAAAACCACCTGAACTGTAGAGAGTTAACTCGAAGTGAGTTGTGTCACACTGCTAGGTGCTAGCAGAAAGTGGTCATGAGGTGTGTGCGGTTGTCCTCATTGGACTAGCGACTTGATGTACCCCGCCTCTCGTCCAATGACCACTGGAGATGGGCACCAGCACCCCAGTGACCCTACAAGGACAAGCAAGGACAATGGGTGGATGGATAGCACAAAAGTCCATCTAATGTACAGTGAGGTGAAAAAAGTTCCTGGGCTATGAATACTTTTTGAAGGGCGCTGTATATTTATGCTTTTGGAACGTCACTCTTTTGTGTCTCTTCTTAAAAGCGGTTCGATTGGCTTTAGGTCTGAATTCATCCTCACCTCTCCAAAACGAGAACGACTTCATCACTGTCTACTTAAAACAGCAGGGCTTCTGCCTCGTCAGAAGTACTTTACGCAACTGTACTTTAGAGTCAAAAATATCCCCTGAGTGTGTGTCATGGTATGTATGCGCCAGAGAAGAAATAGGAGTTTTATACCGGAGAGAGAGATGAGCTATCAGAATGTCTCATCTTTAGCTGACCTATGAAATAAAAATCTGTAGTTTTATGTGACGCGCTAATACAACAAGACGTTTTGGTGGATAGTATTTCAGAGAAGTCCAGAAGACTCAGAATTTTTGTGAAAATTTCATTTCTTGAAACTGCAGGGCAAACTATCGGACTTAGTGGTGACTGCATGTGTTTGGAGTTGGAGTTAGAGCTCCCTCATCTGAGTCCAAATTCACAAGGGAGAAGAGGCCGATGGCTCAGATCCACTTTGTAGCACGAGTCTGACTTTCTAATCACATCGTCAACCTTGTGAGTTGAGGACATTAAATGTCAGGGGACGATGGGAGCATCAGTGATTGATGAGCTTGTTTCTGTATGTACCGTTCTGTTTGTGTGATCCCATAGCTGCCCTCAGGTGCAAACCTTCTATCTCTAAATGTCAACTCCTCCCAAGCAAAAAATAAATAAAAAATAAGTTTTGGTGTATTAGAAAGATTTGAGAGTTTTCTGGGACTTTACAAGGTATCATAAACCTAGAAAGTTCCTCTTCCTGACAGGAATCTGTGCCTATTCTCACCTGTTGTAAATTAAGTTCAGCTTTCAGCAGCTTAGTCGTGAACAGAGGCCCCCACCTTTTTCTTTTTTTTTTCTAAATGTCTCAAATCAAATCCCCTTTTTTCCTGCATAGATTAGCCTACAAGTGTCTGAGCCAGGCGCTGTTTAAACAATGGCATTTCTAACACTGTTCCAATCACCTTGGAAACGCCATGGCAACCTGTGATGTGAGAGGGCACAGTGTGGCTCAATTAGCAGCAGCTGTATCTCACCACGCTCCGGCAGCAGCAGAGTATCTCCATATTCTCTCTGCTTTCAAGCCTCTAAGTGACACAAATATGTGAAGTGTTACATCGCCTTTAATGTCACTTTAGGTTCCCGTGATTTTTTTTCTTTCTCTTTCCTCCCATCATATTCCTTCTCATGTTGATGCATGCATGTATACACAAAGCAAGTGGAATAGATATTCACTAACCAAAACTAACAATTCAACAACCTCCAGTTTTGTTCAATTTTGACTTGCTGGTTTCACCTTTAGCTTGTGCAGATTTCTCTTTAACATTAGCAAAGAATTAATTGCTCAAACTATGTTATGCGCAGAGGCATTGCACTGTGTGTGAGACAGCGGAGTTGTAAAATAAGGTGCTTCTGCGAAAAAGGACAAACATATATAATCTTTTAGGTTGTATTTTGCACCTTAATTTAGCAATTAGTATGGTTAGCATGACTAACTCTAAACACCTGTCTAGAGGTGTCTATTATTCCAGAGAATAGACATTTGTACCTTTGCTCTGAGACTTCCAAGTCCAGCATAACACAATCGAAGGACTTGGAAGTTTAACTGTATAAACCTTGTTTTGCTCCATTTATCCTTCCTTTCATCGGCTGATGAACTAAGAAGTTCAGCAGATGAGCTTCTTATGCAGCTTCTTTCACGTCTTGGAAGAACATCTTACAGATACTGAAAATAACTTTTGAATCTTCTTCTTAAAGTAATAACTTCCATACTGAAAAGTGTTGTTGTCAGGGTTACATATTAGCTCTTGGATATGGTTTAATCTCTGGTGCACAAAAGATTTTTCACTATCCAACGAGCCAATCACAAATCAAAATAGTCCAATTCTGGTCACAGTAGTTTTTTTTCCCTTGATCCGTTTCTAGCAGTCTGCCTTCTTGTTTCCAGAGGAAGTCTTGCTCTCTCTCGCTCTCTTGCTGCTTCACTGAGCCTCAGACAGGTCTGGACAGGCTTTCCCTTTAAATAGTTTCTTACATCTCTGTGCTTCCTCTGACTTTACCTTTAAAGTCAGAGGAAAATACTGAAAATAATTAATGGTGAATGCTTTTCTTTAGTAACAACTTCCATAGAAAATAGGGACTGGAGAAAGGATCAGATTTTTTGAGTTTCTGACTCAAACCACACTCAACGCCTTTCCAGATCTTGTGTTATTTCTCTGAATGACTCTTCAAAAATGTAACATGAATGCGTTTGTCTTTCATTAGGTATTGTGTCCAAGTCCTTCGAATGCCGTCTGAAAGGCCAAGGAGCAACATTTGTGGAGGCCGAGTCTGTGGAATCGCCCGAGCACAGGAAAGGCTCGTCGGAGGCATCCAGCCACGAAGAGGCCGTCCAGCAGGTCATCATCATCCAGGGATACGGTGAGGAGGACGTGGCCATCGACCAGGCCCTCGAGGAGTCGGCCGCCGCCACCCTGCAGACGCTGGCCATGGCCGGCCAGGTGGCCGAGGTGCTCCACATCACAGAAGACGGACAGGTCATAGCCTCGGGCAGGGAGGTGGCCTCGGCAGGGGCCCACCTGGCCGGGGGCAGCACCCAGTACGTGGTGGTGGAGTCCGGCGACGCCAGGAAGGACTTGCATGCGGCTGCGGGTCAGAGTCACATCGTTTCCGAGTCGTCCACCGCTCTGGACGCTCTGCTCACCGCCGTCAGTGAAATGGGCCATCAGGAGAAAATGCAAGGAGAGGCAACCGTCGTTCACGAAGTGTTGGCCCCCGAAGCCTCGGAGGAAGCCCACGCCGCCGTGGACATGAAGCAAGAAGAGCAAGAAGATGTGCAGGTCATCCAGGAGGCCGGCCACGAAAACATGCAGGAGGTGCTGAAGCTCGCCGCCTCCCAGATGATGAAGGAAGGCCTTACCCAGGTCATCGTCAACGACGAGGGAACCCATTACATCGTGACCGAGCTGGAGGACTGCACCCTGCAGGTAGAGGAGGCGGTGTACGGCGGTGCGGCCGCCGGGGACGGCGAGGCACAGCAGGCGGAGCAGCAAGCAGGAGAGGAGATGGTGGTCTACCTTGATGGAGCTTCTCATAACATTGTCCTGGAAGGCTGAGGCTCACAGCAATGACAGTCCCTGTCTCAAGTTCTGTTAAAGAGTGTCTTCAATATTGTCTCCCTCTTATAACTCAGTGTGTACATTATATCTGTTTTCTCAGATGATTGGAGCTATGCAACAAAGGAGTTTGTTTTGGTGCTACTCCTGTCAACTTGCAATGGTGACAGCCGCCAACGACTCATTTACATCCATATAACTTAAGCAAACGTTTAAGTATTCTTTCTTATGGAATACATTTTCAAAGCGCCTAACATATGGATTTTGCGTTCTAGAGTAATTACATTGTTCTAAGATTTTGGTTAATTGTTAGCACGAGTTTTGTTTTTGGGTCTAAAAGATGGAGGCAAATATTTGATTTTTCTTTGTCTCGAGTTCGTTCCTTATCACCGTAAACAAAACAGCGGTGATCATTTTGCATCTTCTTTCCATGTTCTCCATCTCAGTCAGTCTCTTTGCTTTCAGAAAAGATTTGGTTCGATGTAATTTTTGACATTAAAGAATTTTAATTTTTTAATCAGTGGTTTTTTGTTTTGTTTTTGTTAAGTTTTTTTTGGTCTACTACACTTCAGACATCAACATTGATTCTATAGTCAACACTTGTCTACAGTCAAGCATGGTTTTTCGATTGTTTTCTTTTTAAAAAGAGAAATCAAATATAAAAAGCATGATCTTCTTCACTCTGACACCCCTAAATAAAATCCATTCAACGTTTTCTTTCCCCTTCACTATTATGCTCTACTTTGTGTTGGTCTATCACATAAAACACAAGACTGTACCAGCAACATATGCACACACACACACACACACACACACAATGACTGATGGCTCCCATCACGTCTTCCGATCACCAGCAGTCATTACCTTTACCATTATCATTATCGTCCTCATCATCACCATCATCCACATCGTCGTGCTCTCACCCCACCACCATTCTCTTTTAGGTGTTCAACTCACTCTTCCCGTCTTTCTCTCTGTCTTTTTTTTCCACCCACAGCATTTAGCACTGGAGGGAGAGTCGATACTCATTTAGGCTCCAACTTTCTAATGGTTAGAGTGGGAGAGAAAGACAACGGCCAGTTGCTAAAGGTTGAGGGGAGAAGGGAGGCGAGAGTAAGCACGGATACACACAAAGGGCATCAAAAGATCATCCGTTTAACACACGTATACACATAGGAAAGTGGCGGAGGGAGTGGGCAGGAGAAACGGATCTTGCAGCGGAAAGGCCAGAGTGGCGGGAAAGAGAAGCAAAATCCAGAATCCTGCAGAGAGAGGAACCTGTCATTTCAGCTGACACCTACTCAGCCTCAGGTTGGACTCAGTTTTTCTTCCGTTCAGCTAAAATCGACACATTCGACATGTGAGCATCAAGAAGAGCAACATCCACTATTCATCACACATCTATGTTTTATGATGATGTTCAGTCAAGCTTGCACTGGTTAGTCCTGGCTCGACTCTGGACGAGCCAGAAAAGAAAAGTCTTTCACGGCATCAGAAATTCAAAACTGACCCCAAAGCAGCGAGAGAGTTTGTAGCCAATCCCTGTTTCGCCTCGCTGTTCGGTCCAAACATTTAATTTTATATAACCTAAACCTAAACATAAAGCGCCTTGCCATGAGTATTCATACCCCTTTGACTTTTTTCACATTTTGGCAAAGTAGTGCCGCAGCATGATGCCGCCACCACCATGTTTTACCGTAAGGAGGTTGTACTCGGTGGTATGACTAATGTTGCTTACTGTCACACATAACGATTTGCAAACAGGCCAAAACATTTCATCATCTTCCCATCTGACCAAAGCACCTTTTCACACACTTACTGTCCCCTACATGGCTTTCTGCGCGACATTTGTCGCTAAAAAGTTACATTTTGGTAGAATGTTTGCATAGTTAGCATATAGCCTGGACTATATGCTAACTATGTGGCCTCTAGAGGCAATTGGTTGCACCAATGAGTTGATCTACCGTTGTACTTAAAATGCAATGCTCAATCAGTCAACCAATCAAGTTTATTTGTATAGCACATTTTAACTCATAAAAGCACAAAAATACAAAGACCTAATAGACACCACACAGTAAACCAGTAAACATTGCATTTTGTCAAGAGCCATTATTTATTATTGTTCGAAAGCAACTCTTAACAGGTGGGGTTTTTAGCCTTGATTTAAAGGAACTCAGTGTTTCGGCTGCTTTGCAGTTTTCTGGAAGTTTGTCCCAGATTTCTGGTGCACAAAAGCTCAATGCTGCTTCTTCATGTTTGGTTCTGGTTCTGGTGCTGCATGTTTAAATTGCAATCAGAACAAATGTGAGGATATGTTGGCAAAGCATAGAAGGTACATGGTCTTTTATTGATTATAATGTATATGAGTTGTTTTTCACATAACAAGTATCAATGTTTCCCCTACTGTACCCACAATAGGAATGTGTGTCTGGGCCTGTGCTTGTACATAATTGTGCATATCTTGTCTGAGGGATTGTGTACTGTACCGTGTTCACTTCCCCTGCCTGCCCCCCACACACACCCAGTGTTTCTCTGTAATCAGGGCTGGATGGGCTCATCATTAACTGCGGCAGGCCACTCATGTGACATGGAAGAGGGAGAAATTAGCAGCTGTCATCCAGTGATGAGTTCATTTCCTGACAGGCCTCTGCTCTGAAGAATCCTGCTGCCGACGACCAGACAGCTGATGGAAACCTGCCGCCGGAGCTTAATTGGAGAGCCGGAAAAGGCCAGGAGGGACGTAGGGGAGGAGGCAGTGTGTGTGGGGGGGGAGGGGTGAAGGTAGGATGCAGAGATGAGAAGAAAAAAAAAGAAGTGAGGTGAGGAAAAAAGTAAAGCGTGAAAATGTAATGTTTAGGGTGCATATCCTGTCAAAAGGGAAGCAGAATTTTGACATTCTTCAGTATTTCTCTTTTGTTTTCATTTTTACTGTAAAGGAGGCTGAGGAATATTTGGAGAGATATCAGCTGCCTCGCGAAGTTCAGTGGTGCCTTACGAAAAGAAAAACATTAGTTGGGTCTTTCTCGTTCTTAGCTTATTAAGTTATTAAGCTGTTGTGGAACGTCCAAAGAGCCTCTTATGGCAAGCCTCTGAGATAAACCAACACTTGTTGTGGAATATTTGTTTAGTGGAAAGAAAAATTGGCTTCATTTTCTTATTATTTTTAAACAGGAATGTCTAAAACATGTTTTATTAAGCCATCACCAGTACCCTGCATTTCCCATCAACTCTGAGCAGTTTCCCTGCTGAAAGGAAGCATCCCCACATCATGATGCTCCCACCACCAGCAACTTGTTTTACTTCAAGCCAAAAAGTTACATTTTGTTCTCTTCTTGCACGTTTGCCATCTACTACAGACAAAATAACTTTTTTTTTTAATTGTTGTTTTTCTGCCACTCTTCCTTAAAGTTGCAGTATTCAACTTTTGTAGAAAACATATTTTTTGTACTATTTCATGACAGTATAGTAGGAGATGGATAATCTGTGGAAAAAACTGAGCTCCTCTGTCTCCTCTCTGTGCTCCTACTGCCATCGGCAGAAGAACACCGCTCCGTCAGAAACAACCAATCGGAGCCAAGGGGAGGGTCTTAGTGCTGTCAATCAGCAGCAGAACTTCCCATAAATTCTAAGGCTAGTTACCTTGACCGACTACGACGGCAGATAAACAAGTCTTCTGAAACGGTAAATAGTTTCTCTCCTTTGAGCAGCATGTACACAAGCATGTTTGGCAGTGCTAATACCTTCCTGCTGCTGGCTCTGATTGGGTGCTTCTGCTCAGCAGCGATGCATTTCTACAGAGGGTAACAGTAGCGGAGGAGCTAATTTTTTTTTTACAGATTAGCTGTCTCATCATATTGTCACAACATTATCAAATATGTCAAATATGTACTAAAAAAAACAACCGCTTAGTAGACTCCACATATCCACTTCACATTTCTGGACTACTTTGTCTTAGTGTCGTATTTACATTTGTGGTTTTAAGGTCATAATCTAAATGAGAAAAAAAAATCTGCTCTGTTTGGACCATGTGCTAATTAAGACTGGACACATATTTATGCCTCACTTTACTTGTGAAATATTCTTAAACTTTTGCTTCAGCTTCACCGTGGCTCACTCAAGATTTCTAAACTACATATTAGTTTGTTGCTGTCAATTGACAAAGTGTGAAAATAAGTTCAGGGGGTGAGACTATTATTTGCAGGGAAAGTAACAAAAACACAAAAACCAAACTTGCACTCCGTCCTGAGGGGAACTCTAGTCCTTCTTATGAGGACAACAGACAGCGACAGAAGTGCATGTAAAGGCCTCCCTCTCTCTCTTTCTCTCTCTCTGTTTTCAGGAGCGTGATAAATATGGCAATTCTGTTTAGTCGCCATCTCTGGAAAACATATCTGCCCGAGGATCATTTTCCTAATGTCCCCACTATTAGTTCTGGCTACCCCGTGGCAGTATTAACATGCTCTGTTGGGGTGTGTGTGTGTGTGTGTGTCTCTGCCAGAGACAGACGGAGTCCTCGGGGTTTCAGGTACATTTCTATTAAACCCGACTTGTTTGTTTATTCCCTGTCCGTCTCCAGCTCGCCACGTCCGCCCGTGTTAACAGCGGGCCTCGCCGCTGCGTCGTGGCGTTTCAGAACCCCAGCGTTTGTTGCTTGTGTCATTTCTTTTATTTTGCGGCTATAAATCGATAGCTGTTAAGAGAGGCTGCGGTGGGGAAGCAACGGTTCACTTATGGTTCGCCTCCTCCAGGGGAGTTGTTATGGTAAAACGAATATGGGGGATATCTGAGGGGTGAGCCCTGCTTGAATCTTCTCCCCTTCTCTTACTTTTTGTGCGCTATGCGCCTCTTGCATTTGTGTCTTTGATCATGTTAATCCCTGCCTAGCCGCCCCACCATTTTCCCCAGCCTCACACACACACGCACCTCCACGCTTGACAGAAAATTGACAACCCACTCCATCCGAGACCCCGCCTCCGGAACGGCGAGCGTTCCTCGTTCCCGCGCTGAGCCGCCTCAATAAAGGAGTAAAATAAAGAGAGCACTTGGGGGCGGGGGGCAGGCGTTCCCACTGACAGTCTACAGCACTTCATTAAAGAGGCGCAGTGATTGAAAAGGGATCTGATTATGGGGAAATAGCAATGTTTCAGCCTTGAACCACAAACTACTGTAAGTGCTCTTTAATTAGCCACACAACACTGAGAAATAACACTTCAGATCATATAAAATTAAAAAATAAAAAGTGGATGTGAACGACAGAAAAGGAAAAACATCACTCTACAGAGGGCGGATCGGTGGGAGGCCGAATCCCCGCTACGCCTTTCCAAAAGCATCGCTGCTGCAGGACCAGCGGTGCCACATAAGACGACATTGATACAGGCTCCAAATTCACTTCCCAATTCAACGCTGCAAGTCTTCACCTCCTGAACCCAATAACTGGTTGATCAACCCCTGGCAGCAGCAGCCACCATTTGGTGCTTGTGGTAATGATGGGAAAGGGGGATTTTTGGCCAACTCTTCTTTGCAGAACTATTTGAATTCAGCCATATTGGAGGGTTTTTAAGCGTGAGCGGATGTTGCCGGGTTAAGCAACAGCATCTCGACTGGATTTGAGTTTAAAATGTGATTAAGTCCTGGTGAAATTGGACTTTAAAGTTTTCATTTTCATGACTGGCAAGTCATCCAGGTTCTGTAGCAGCAAAGCAACTCCAAACCATCACGAAACCACCACTCTGCTTGTAGATGTGATGTTTTTAATTTAAAAGGTTGCCTTAGTTTAATGCCAAAAGTACACACCTTCCAGAAAGATCAAGATTCCAAAAGGTCTTGGGATCATCGGGAGGATTTTTGAGAAATAAAAAATGGGGTTTTGTGTTTTACCTCAGATCTCTTCCTTGTTGTTGAATCACAAAAACTGACAGGTGAGGAAAGGGAGGCTAGCAACGCTTGCAATGTTGCTCTGGGTTTTTTTTAGACCTCCTGGCTGAGTGGTTTTCTCCATCCATGGGTTACTGAAGACCCACAGCCTGAGATCTAAAACCATTTTGAGAGTTATAGGTGTTGATTACTTTGTTTCTCATCTGTCTGGGGATTTCTTGAGCTCGGGGTGTAATCTGACACTTTTTGAACTCTTTTATCCAGATTCATGCCGTCAGACAGGTTCTGTTCATGCAGGTCAAGCAGCTATCAGACCTTAATTTGGCCAAGAACACCGAATCAAAAATACGTTTGATCGGTTATTCTATGATTAATGGTTGCATAGATGCTATCTCATAAATAAACCAATATTTAATTCTTCCAGATTTCCTCTAATCCAACTTCCTTTTGTTTGGTTACTTTTGCCTTCTATTAAAATTTGTGTCATGATATGAAACATTTCAATGCAACAAAAATTCAAAACCAAGTAACCTGTAAATAGGTAAATACTTTTTTCCGTGTCACTCAGTTTAGTTTAACAAAAAAAAAAAAACAACGGCAAAAGCGGAAACATGTCAAGTCGATCAGGCTCATTTGAGATCTGCACACGGTTTGATTCACGTGCATCGCCTCTGCGAATTCCACATCCTGAGCGGCGCCAACACATTACTCTGTTTAGATAGCAGATCTTCACTGTCAGTCTGTGATAACACCTTTCCACAGAGCTGATGCAGCCATCTGCTTCGTATCAACACAGCCGCATAGGGGTTAATTCTGTTGGTTTAGTCGCTTTAGCAAAACAAACACCGTGACAGACGAGGAGAGGAGAGCCATGATGTGATTTTTCTTGATTCCAAAAATATGTCGGGATAAAGCAAAAATCGAATTTGGCAACAAAAAGGAAGTGTTTCAGTTCAGCTGTAAATATTTCAAAGAATCAAAAAACCACATTGAGCCTGTAGCTGCACTCTAAATACCAGTGAATAATGCACCTAATAATCTCAGAGGTCAGAGGTCGTTGATAAAGTTTCCGTTAACTTCTCGTCTTTGTTGCACTTCGTGGCAGTTGGGTAAGAAAATATTACAGGTCATAAAAATAAGGTTGTCAGCTGCTGATAGTGCAGAATAACCTTCCAGTTTATTGTCATTGGTACTGATATGATCTGAGCAGCGTGTACACCAGGTGATAGACAGCGCTAAGACCTTCCTCCTGGGGTCTGGCTGGTTGTTTCTGACTGTGAGCGGTGCATTTCTGCAGATGGCAGTAAGCCCACTGATTCTTGTCACAAGATAATGTCAATTTGAACAAATATGTAAAAAAAGAAAAAAAACATTTTTGTTTCTAAAAGTTGCATTGGCGTCTGGAGGACTCACAATCCCAAAAGGTAAGAATACTGATTTTTGTTGATGTTGCTTCCACAAGTCCACAAAACATATACAAGTACTATTTCTTAAGCTATCAGTACTGTTTCTCGCCAAATCAGTGAAATATTACACTATTTTAATTCGAGACCATAACCCAGTTTCTATAGGTATGGACTTTGGGTGGGAAAACCCCTCACTATAATTATATTTATTGCGCAAATAAAGTAGTTCTGACAAAACGTTTTTTGGATCACAATGGTTTTTTTTGTCTGTTGTTCTACAACACTCATAATACCAACAACAAAAAAATGAGATTAAGTTTGTATTTTAGCCTTTTAAACTAAATACCATCTGTTGTTTTTTTTTTTTTTTGAGAACATATTGTTCCTCAAAAACAGAAATGAGTCAGATCTTTCCCTAAGTTCATGCCAAACTCGTAGTTTTCCTCCAGCTCTCCTGTACCAGTGTCTTTCAAACCAGGACGTAATTGCAGTGAACTTTCTTTCCAGGCACCCTGACCGTCAGCTTCTAACCATCTTACATGGTGAATTCAGCCCCACATTTGTGGAGTGTAGCCCTGGGAGTCCCCTGGTGGCCCCTGTTTTTGCAGTAACAAGCATGGGGGGCCCCTGTGGTAAGTGCACTCAGGGGACGCGGGCTCTGATCTGGCCGTCCCAGGGGCCCTGTTAATTTCTGCTCTGCTCGGAAAGCCTCGCCACCCTCTGCTGCTCTCTTTTCCTCTTCCTTTTTTATACTGTAACTCTTTTTTTCCCTTCTTCTTCTTCTTCTTCATCCTCCTGTCTCCCTCCCTCTCTCTCTCTTTCTCGCTCTCTTTTCCATATGTAGAAGGTGTGCTGTCAACAGGGAACTTGGTCAGTCTCATTAAAGAGCTGGTGGAGGCTGTGATGGTGACAGAGACGTGCGGATCAGTGGCAGGGCGGTGTCATGGTTGGAGAAACAGTCCATTAACCAAACTCCTGATATTCGGTTGAAATATCATCTGGAATTAGCCTGGAGTCTTGGGGAATTTCCGCCATATTAGATCGGCACAGTACGAGGCCAAGGTGAAATCCTGAAGTGTGTAGGCTGGAAGTGGAAGGGCATCCAGCACCTCTGGCTTTCTGCATGCATATGTTTGGGTATGCTCATAGTGTGTATCCAAACATATGACTATAGCATAGCATTATGAATATAAAACTAATGAGTTTCAAAACAAGAAGGAAAGTTTCTTTAACCCACACAGGATTCAATTCAGGGAACAGAGGAAGCACCGGGTTACTGAAGTGATTTCCACTTACTCCCTTCATGTTAGTCTTAGTCAACCGGCAATCAGGAGGATGAAGTTGCTTTTATTTCCTAAAGGAAAGGAAACTCATCCTGAAACTTTTGATTCCATCGACGGGAGTCACTCAAATTGTTCATGAGAAGGCTTTTTAACTCCGTAAACCTTTGTGTTTGGCATCTCTTTAAGAATGTGCACCACAACTTCTCCTTTTCTCCACTCCCCTCCTTCTTCCAGTGCCGTCCCTGGACCAGACCAAGACGGGGCTTGAGCACAGCGAACCCGGGAAGGGTCAAGGGTAGGCAAGGGGGGAGGAGGAAGGGGAATGTACTCATATCATGCCGGGCGACTCCACGGGAGTGATAAGAGCGAATAAGCTGTCAGCGTGGGCGTCAGATGGGCCTTATTGTTCATATTTAGATGGAGGAACAATGGCGGGGTGTCAGGCGCCTATAGTTCATAATCTGCTGATGCTGACCAAGTGTCAGTGTGATCCATGAGCACAGAGGCTCCTGAATCCTTAAGCAATCCCCCGTAGGAATGTCATGGGGGAGAGTACAAATGGGACAGCATCTGCTGGACTATAGATAGATAGGTATAGCAGTAAGATAGAGAGAGTAGGGAGCGTAAGGAGGGCAAGGAAAAGAGCGAGTACGGACGATAGAAGAGAGGAATGATGAGAAACAAAACGCATTGAAGGAATTTTGCCAAATCATCAATAGAGCTACATTTTTCCCCAGAAAAAAAAAAAAGAAGGGAAACCTGCTAATTGTGAACGACTATGGAGGACAGCACCTGCAAGGAGAGAGAGAGGCAGGGTAGATGGATGGATACTGGACTTAAAAGGGTGGGGGTGAAAGGGGGAATGGGTGAAACAGTGCACTGATTGTGCACAGGCCTTTAGCTGTGTGAGCTCCCTCCTGCAGGTGAGACAAGGAGGAGAATGGGTGTCAGATTAGAAGGAGGCCCTGAGAGCTACTTGCCCCCACAATGAAGGCTTGATTCCGGGCAGAGCGATGCCCCCGAGACGCCGGCAGCGCCCCAGAGCCGTCAGAGCCTATCAGCCACTCTTCTAGAACCGGTTTGATGGAAATGCAGCCGACTCTGTCCTCACACCACCTCAGCTGTGACAGATGACAATTAAACGGGATTCTTTGATGGAGTTTTTGAGCGGATCGTATCATTCTGGATGGTGTGTATGTGTGTGTGTGTGTGAGCCCCGCGCGGTGACAGAGCTTTGTAGAATTGTAAAGAGGCACGCAAAGCTGCACACACACATGCAAACTCTCAAGTCGCACATTGCTCCGGAGCTCTTAAATGTGTCACAATGAGAATGCCCCCCCTTAGGCATTCTTCATTTACTGTCACAACCATTAGACATGGAAGCGGAGGAAAATAAGAGATGGTATCAGTAACGCATGAGCTACAGTAATTAGCCTCCCGATGCAAGTGTGTGTACGCGTTTGTGTGACAGATGCTGTGTTAATACACACACACGCACGCACGCGTACGCACACACATACCAGGATATTCTACATCTGCTGAGGGTTCTCATCAACAAGAGCGGTGTAAACTGGAATTACCGTTTTTAAGGCCTGAGATTTTCTAAATTATATATTATCTCCAAAGACTCACAGTCATACTATAAGCTATGTTAATGCTTCAATTAGTTTATGAGCTGACATGAGACTTAATGGGAGCCTTATCACGCCATGACTATTCCATCCAAGGCTTCAGATCTTCTGTTTTTTTTCTCCTCCTGCCTTATTCTTTTTGCTTCCACCTTAGCATCTTCCCACATCTATCCGTATATAGTGTCTAACTATGTAGTTTTATTTTATTTTTTTCCAGCGGTATGTCGTTCCCCTAACCTAGCTTTGACTTGTCAAGAAGCTATGGGATCTGTTAATACGTCCTGTCATTAGGGGCTCGTTATCATGGCAGCCACAAGCAACTTCATTATCTTTACAGATCTGTTGTGGTAATGAATAATAATGGTATACTGATTACCAGATTGCATGAAGGATTCATTTTGTGACAGACTGCTAAAGTTTCTATGGAGTCGCATATGAATTGCTGCGTAGCACCTATAGGGAGTCAGAGAGTCGGGCTAAAGTATTTGGTTATGCTGATGACGTTGTTCTTTACTGATTAAACTTCAGTAGATCATTTAATAACCGAGGATGATTTTATTTTTTCTTTGATTGGGCTTTTATTAGGTTCTGTTTGTTCTCTCCAGTATTACAGGATTCTTATCACAAACAGAGCTGAAAAAAAAAACTCTAGAGTTGGGAACATTAAGTCTAGATTTCCTAAAAAAGTAGGCAAGAACTTTTTTTAGTTTATGACGTTTTTACAAGGCTAACAAATCGTTGTCATGCCTTGTCTGTCACTCTGTCACTGTTTTTTTTTTTAACTTCCTGCTCTCCTACGCCTGGAGCGACTTCCTCCAACGACAACCAAGTGTCTAATAACACAAGAATGTTTATCACATTAAGACACAATGAGTTTCATTGATAGATTTTTTTTCTGTCTAGTCAGACGGTCTTTATGAGTCTGTCAAAACAAAAGGGCAATAGAAGAACTACTTCCTTTCTGGTTTCAAAATAAGTCTCAAACGTCCAGACTTATTCCACCATAAGAGGGCGTGTGGACAGAACTTCATGAGACACAACAGGAAACACTTTGGTATTTTATTATCAGCAGGTCTGAGGAGATTTAGGAGACAAGATCTAAACTACAAAAAGAACCGAATTTAATTTTTTTTTAAAAAGAACATTCTTCATTCTCTCATACGTTTTCTGTTTCTGCTAGTCTTTTTCAGAACAATGAAGAGCATGCATCTCTTCCAACATTGAAACAGGAAGTAGCTGGGTCTCACCTTGGACAGATTTCTAGACCATCACAATAAGCTCCCAGTCAGTGCACCCGTTCATTCCCTCAACCCGACTCCTGTCATTTCATCCCGCTATCTCCTGACCAAAGAGTTGCTTCTGCCGTTAGAATACAATCAGATATCCAAACCCAGTCATTTGTGCAGCTTCAAAGCCTTGCTTCTTGTAAACTCAACATTAAGAGGATAAGTTTGTTCAATCAGGTCAGTTAAGGATCAATCGCAGTTGTTACATTCTCGTAAAGCAAAAGACATACAATCACATCGATCACTGTAGAGATATACAGATTTAAAATGGGTTTTTGTGACACATCTTGAAGGAGTTCTTAGGTTGGAATATGGTGGGTTTAAGGCACAATACTCTCTTGATTCTTTACGGTCTCAAACAAAAGTAAAATAATCCCCAAGAACCTTAAATTAAATCTCTTTTACAAGCTGGGCTACAATCTGTAATACAGACCGGATCAAAGAGAGTCTGCAATGGCAAACATGGCATAATCTTTGCCATGATAAAAACTGATCCTGTGGATTTCTATTTTTGCCCTAGCTTTACAAAACAAACAATAAAATGCAAGCAATAATAGAGGGTTTGTTGAAAATATGCCGTCATATCAGGTTGTACATAAAACAGACGATGCATGGAAATAGACAGAGACCAGAAAAAATGTAAAAAAAATAATAAAAAGTTTCAATCTAAATTCCAGCCAGTGTTATTTTACCGACTGTTTCAAAACATCCCTGATTGCTCTTTTGTAACAATATTTACATGTTCAGTCATATGTGTGTGTCATGTGTTCGCTCTGATGTCGATTGGACTGCTGCGTAACATCAATGAATATAAATACAGTATGCAGAGAAGCACAGGGAGCTGCTGCGATCCAGTTCCTGGTCTCTGGACGTTGTTACCGAGCTCACCTCGGGGTCTTCCACCGCTGCCGTTACCCCGTGATCTGCTCAGCATCAGACATCACAGAGCAACATCCAACACAAACACACGGCCATCAGGGTGAAGCTCAGCACGGAGCAACACCGAGGCTCTGAATGCTACACCAAATGCCGCTGACATCAACGATAGCTTAGCCAGACCTTTGAGTGCACTACCAAAGGCAGGGGTCACACACTCGGTAATCAGCGAACAGATCCCGTCGCTCCCGAAACACGCTCCGTGCTCACCCAGACACGCGGAGGAATGAACTGGCACCCGTGTATTTAGTTGAAACGCGACGGCTAAAAGCACAAAAGGACATGAAAGAGTTGAAAGATAGAATTCGGTTACTTGGAAAAGTTTGCACGGCGTTTGAACCTGGCAATCCAACGTTTCGGATTTTTAATCCTGGAAGAAAACCTGTTGGAGGCAGCAGGAGACCTGAGGCTGGAGGGGAGGCTTGCCAGCCAGAGCGGCAGGGAAATGGTTCAGATCAAAGCATGTTTGTGTGGTGGAATGGTGTAGTCAAAGTACGGACTTAAATCTAGTTGAGAATCTGTGGAAAGGCTTGAAAAATTTATGTTCGCAGTCAGATTGCTTTTCCAATCAATCTGACTGAGCTTGAGCTAATTTGCAGAGAAAAAATTTGTGATGTCAAATGCATAGATTAAAAGACATTTAATCTACGGAAGTGCACCAAAAGAAATTAACACATTTTGAAAATTAATATATGTCTAAAACATTGACAATCTTTGTCTTTTTCTTTCATGTTTACACTTCCACACTACTTCGCGTTTGATAATCTAATGTAATCCCAGGGAAATACAACTCAGCAGTGGACAGGATGTTACAAACTGAAAACTTTCAATGCATATGAACGATTTTGCAAGGACCTACAAGACAAAGTCAAATTAAGATTTATAAATGCAAATTTAGATTCAACTCCAGTTCTGTGGAGATACTACTTGTGAATTTGTGTTGGTGTGACAAAAGCGATGCTCAACATTTACATTCATGTGTGCAAAATTTAGAAGTTTAAATATTTTCACCCAGTATTTTAGAATAAAATATTTAGAATCAGTTTCTCATTACTAGAAAACCGAGTCACTTTGTACATACTTTCCTATGTATAAAAAACACTCAACATGATTCCTCTGTTCTCAAACTTCTCTAAACACCTGTGATGTACTCTCTTTATCGGGAGTGATGCACTGCTGACACCAGCATGGTCACGTCTAAAATGTGTCACATTTCTCATGGACGGCTGAATGGAATAAAAACACGAACTCAGGGTGCACAAAAGCGGTCATTGAGTTCTCAGGACTCAACACTGGGCCTTTAATTGAATGAAAGCAGGAGGCTGTGGGTGATCTTTGACATACATTCCTTCTTTTGCCCCGCAGGATGAAAGCAAGCCAACGAACACCTCCACATATCACGCATTTCACTGAAATTCTGTGTCGCAGGCGTTGGACTTATTCAGAAGAAACATCGCTCTTGAATGCTCGTATCTCGACAGCACATATTAGAAAACACACTTTCGCAGCGCGAAAGCATCATCTATTTTAAAGTCGTAAAGGCAGCAGAAGTCAGAATCAGACTAAATATCATGTAATAATCCTTTATGGTAACATTTTGTTTCTGAAAATACCGGGTTGGTCCAAGCTTCTTCAGTGGCTTCAGGCGGTCTCAGCTGCTCCTGTCTGCGTATGTAAATATAGATGGTCCCGATGAAGTTGAGATGTGTGGGGGCCAGGCCATCTGCTGCAGGACTCAGTGTTCTTCTTGATGCTGAAGATAGATCTGTGTGACTGTCGCGGCCTGTTGTCATGCAACCGGATCGATTTAGCTCCAATCACGCGTCTCCCTGGTGGTTCTGTTGATGTGGCTGCCTGCATGTCCTAACAGCTTACAAAGCACCATTAACGCCGTTCAACTCCCATAGTTAGCAGCGATTCAGTGGTTTGGTTAAATTAAGTTTATTTTTTTTAATAAAAAGAAAATGGTCCAATAGTAGTAAAAGTATACCTGGCCTAATTAATCCAATCCTGTCTCAATAAATGAGTTTTGGAGATTAAACTTAGTTATACACTGTTTGTTGAATTTACTCCAATTCAAGTCAGATAAACTCACCCCGAATGTATATCAGGCCAATGCTATTATCTCAGTTAAATTAAATTAATTTGTAAATATAGGTTGCATTCACATCAGCCCTGTTTAGTCCAGTTTGATTGAACTACAGCTTGAAGGCCCAGTTCGTTTGGGGAGGTGTGAATGCGTAATTGAACTCAGACCAAAAAAAAAAGTTAACTATGGTCCACCTAAAAACCTGGGTCTGGGTTCAGTTGAAGTGAACTCTGGCGCAGTTCAAATACTTATGTGAATGCAGGTGGATCAGAGAACCGGACTATACTGCAGGGCATTCTGGGTAAACACAACCAAAACAAACACACGAGTCTAACGCTAGCGAGAGAAATTGGTTGTCGTCTTTTACCAAAGACAAAATTCTGCAGAGTTTAATTTGTGAAACATTCGAAAATCATTTTCCTTCTACAGGTCAATAGTTTAATGCTATTTGGAATACAAGAACCCAGGTTGTGAACGTAGACACTGAAACCGCTTCTTTACAGGACCTATGCCTGCTTTGTGCCTTCAAAAGCCGTGCTCGCACTCGGTCCCTTAGCTGCTTAATGGCAATACGCCTGAAATGTTACCCAAGTCAGTAGAAGAGCCTCTTGCCTCAGCTAGGTGTGGCAACGATCTGCGACGGTGGCCTCAGTCATCACTTCAGGCAAAAGAGGACGGTGGGAGTGAGGGCCCTGGAGAGCTCCTGGTGGAAAAACAGTGAGCAGAGCACCTACAGCAGAGCTACAGAGAAACTACAGAACATCCTCTGCACTGGAGGTGGCTGTCAGGGAGTTCGCTAACCGCCTCAGGGTCAACTTCAACATTCTGACTGCCGGTCAGCTCCAAACTTCCATCACTGTGCCATTGCGTTTTTAACTCTGGTAGGGAAAACACAATTGACTGAGCATTCCAGCTGGCCTGTGGAGATCAGGCAATATTTGCATCAGACTATAAATCCTTCAATCGATCACAATATTTGTGTCTAAAAAAAAAAAAAAACAAGTACATGTGGCAGTTTGCTGACAGACAACAAAGATGTAGAAACTTCCTCTACATTGTGAAGACATGCAGTTACACAGTGCTTTGCAAAAGTATTAATACCAATTTTTAACATATATTACAAATACTAAGTGTATTTAGTGAGACTTTATGTGATACACCAACAGAAAGTAGAGCATAACTTTGAGGTAGATGAAAGAAACAGATTTGTTCAAGTTTTCACTTAAATCTGAAAAGTGAGGGGCGCACCTGTATTTAGGTTCCCTTACTCTGATATGCTTTCTTTACTTTGAGCAAATACGCTCTGAAATCACCTACTGTGTACAAAGTCCGCCTGAATGTAATTCAATTTAAGTATACATAATGCATATTTTGTTAATATTACTCAAAAAGTATTATTATTCCTCACAGCAAACAGGTCAAGGATAAAACTGTTGAGAAATTTGAACGACTAATGGAGCGCTGTTCAATCCATCGACAGAAAGTGGAATTAGTACGAAGGAAATGCAAAACGTCCGAAACCTAAACTTACAAGAAAGGACAAGACATGTTTTGGAGACAATGCAGAGACTCAAAACACAGGTGGAAAAAAAATCTATGTCCTAACTGTATCTCCTAAGTAGCAAGAAAAGGACAGTAATGTACTACAGGACAACAATCAAGACAGTAGAATGAACAGCAACACACTCACTCCAAAGGGCAATTTAGAGATACAATGTGTTGGACTTTGGAAAGAAAGTGAAGAACGCAGGGAGAACTTTCAAACTCCACGCAGAAAGACCCCTGTTGAGAATCCAGGACCTTCCTGTTCCACCATGCAGCCTTGAATTGTAATCCGAGAGGAGAAAACAATAAACATCTTGGCCTACATGGTATCTCTGGCAGAAGCGGTGTACATTACCATCAACAATCCCTGGTGGGGATGTTTTTTGAAGCAGAAACTAGAAGTGCAAGTCAATACTGGGAAGAAAATTCAAGATTTGGGTGGAGGTTGTGAATACTTTTCAAAGGCAGTCTATGTCCGTATCATTACTCTCTATATCTACCATATACCTTTTCATTCATAGACTATCATGTATATCTGTTGGTCATATTAGTTTCTTTATTACTTGAGAAAAAAATAATTGACTGAAAACCTGCTGATCTTTTGTTTGAAGCACCCACAGTCAGTTAAAATACGTAGAAGATTATTGTTTGAAAGTCAGTCATTATGGGAATAAAGGGGCTTTCTCACCAAAATGAAGTAAAACATGCGCTCAGCTGAATAATTCCACATCAACACATCTGGATTTCAGCAAAAACAATGATTCTCAAGCAACTCTCCTGCCAATTTAAAAGAGCAACTGAAGTAAATGATGGATGTGCCCTCCTGAAAATTGTGTGCGATAAAACATATTAGTCGAGGCGATGTTTTATTACCTAATTGAGTGCAGTTCCAGCAGGCTCTGTAAATGAGGAGCGACAGTAGGCGTTATCGTGGCGCGCCCTGTGTAATTACGTTCGAAGAAGGTGAGCCTGCCACAAAGAGCAGCGTTCAGATGAACGTACAGCCATAGAAGCTGTTTTGTTTGTCGGAAGGGGAACAGCCAGTCTTCCACTGAACGGCTGCAGGTCCAGACGGTTTGCGTGTCACCGCTGGCACATGTAACACCTTGCTGTCAAAGGCAAAAACAAGCACAGTCCTGGTGAGAGGTGTAATCATGTTCAGGGCAATTAGACAGGTTTGTTGTTCTCTGCAGCCATGTTATGCACCTGTGGGATGCTGATTGACTCAACAATCTAATTAGGTTTCGTTATGAACGGCTTGGCAACATGTTACAATCGGCAGTGAGGCTCTTAACGGTATAGCGGGCCGCCCCCGGCCTCGTTGTGTTTTGTTCTTTAGCTCTGAACCCCTGCGATTGCCTTGTGAAACAAAGAGACGCGCGTTAAAAGGGTTTCATTGTTTCATAATGCGGCCTTTTGTTTTAATAGAATTCCAAATCAAGATAAGGAGAAGCTATATCAGCCAACTCTTGCTTACGGGGTTGACGAAGAAAACGAATGGGGGAAAAAAAGGCAAAATTTGCTTTCAGTTTTAAATAATATTTAAGGTTAAACACAGTTCACATGTTTGTTTTCTATGGGTGAAAACTTTTGGAAATTAACATTTTCTGTATTTTATGGCCATTTTGGAGATCTCAGAACAAGTCACATCTCTTCAAGACAACAGAGCAGGCGGGATTGTTGGAGAAATCTTTGAAATTCCTTGGTCAGCTGAGCTCAACCTTGCTGACCCATCTAACCAGTTCAGTCTCCAAGTTAACCAACCTTTCTACTGGCCAGTAGATGGTGGTAGTCTCAACTTTTATTCATGTGTTGGGTTTTAAATCGGATACTCACCACATATTTAAGATGTTTATCTGAAAGCTTGTGCTATGTCACCTGATTTCAGCCAAAGCGATTTCCAACATGTCCAACTTGTTCATGGCGTCGTCGCTTCCTGCAGGTCAGCTTTGAGGCGTGCTAGCCTGACCACTCTACCAGCCTTTGAGCACACTGCATTCCACGCGTTCTCGCTAGGCCAGCTCGGCTTGCCGGGCTTCCCCGTCAGCAGTGATCCGTGCAGCTACATCTCCACAGCAACCCATCCTGCGTCTTCATCACAGGATGGGTGAAGACTTCAAATCACTGAAGTCCTTCTTTTTTGCTAGCAAAAAAATAGAAGTCTTACTTCCTGTCACATTGGGAATGTGTGAGCTTGCCATTGTAGAATTGGAAAGGTATAGGTAATTGATAATCGATGAGTTTTAGTAATTCAGAATGACTGCGTAGCCAAAAGTTCATGCTTCAGGATTATGGAAGAATCAGAGGAAAACTCGCATTTTCATGGGAAGAACGTACAAACAACAACTCACCATATTAGGTTCATGAGATGGATATGAAATAAGATTTTAGCAATAACTTTAGGACAACCTCAATTTAAGCTGTGCAGGAGAGACTTCACTCTGACGAGATATAACAAGGTATTATAAACAGTAGATCATGTGCTACAAAAAAAGCCATTCCCTGTAAAATGTTGCTTTACCTGAATGAGTTTGATGTCAACTACCATCCATATGATTCTTTTTGAGAAAACTAAACAACAGACAGTAAAAATTATGCCTGCATGACAGATAATCCCAGCTGTTGCAGAGAGGAGAAGGATCCGGACGCGTGACATGTCTATGAAAACGGATGGCGCACGAAGATCTGAGGACGGACTCTATGAGGGGCAAAGTCTCCATAGACTAATTATTCCTGTGACAACGTGAAAACGTTGCCATTGTGGTCCTCGCTCCACCCAATCACACATGTAGCATTAAACTGTAAAAAAAAAAAAAAAAAAGAACTTGTTCGTCTCTGAAACAGACTTTTCTTTTTTACATAATCTTAAGCTAGTGCAAAGGAGAGACCCTGATTAAGGTGGCGTACGGTGAAAGAGAATCCACGACATCGCCCACCTTTGGGGCCCTTCTTAAGTGGCCTTAAATAAGATAATAAGGACGATGGGCAGAAAAGAGAGGACTTTGTCTGCTGGCATTGGTGCGACGGCCGTGTTAGCGGTGATATCTTGGAGGAGTGGGGGGGAGAGGATAGTGTGCCAGTAATGAGACAGGGTTGCCTTCCCTTGCCGGCCTAATTAATCCTACATTTTCATAGCGTATAATCACTGCCCACAGTGCAGCCATCCACTGGCTGGAGAACAGAGATGTCGGAGGAGTCTTTATCTGTTGCCCTATCTTTCTCTCTTCGTGCTCCATCTTTCTCTCTCCTCCCGTCTCTCTGCAATTTATTACAGCGGTAGAGTGAAGTGAAACCCCACAGTATGGACCTATCTGTCATCTCTACATTATCAGGAAAACACACTGCCTACCATATTGTGGTACAAGGGGCTCCGGCAAATTACTATTTTTATGGGACATGATAAAGGAAATGCGGCCTTACGTTACCGTCGTGGGGGAAAATGGGAAGGATTGAGTGTTTGAGGTTGCTATGTGTTTTGATCTTTGTGTTCATGTCTGTGCGGGAACCAATAGCGTTACCTTTGATGGATAACACAGAAATTGGCCACAATCTCATAAAAATGTGCTCCTATATGGTTAAAACACAATAAAGCATTTAAAATGCAATACACTCCAAAGTAATATGGGTACACGGGGTAGTAGTTGCTTACAAAAAAACAAAACAAACAAACAACAACACTGAGCTAATGGTAGTCATATACAACGTAAAAAAGTTGTAAAAAATAATCATTTTTTATGACTTTTTTTTATGACTTCTTTGTTTCGGACAAACTTGAGGGGTCGAATATCATATTTAGAAATGTTATTCTATTGTCTTCAGAGTTTTATTTTAATTCTATAGAAACAAAAGATCAAACTAAAAAAAAAATAGTTAAAACGTGCTCTTGTAATCTTGTATGTGCAGTGTCTTGTATTTACACCCACTAAACTACTTCATGTTACAACAGCCAAACTTAACTTTATTACTGATTTTTTTGTGTGACAATCAAACGCAAAGTAGGAAATAATTGTGAAGTGGAAGGAAAATGCGAATAAATTGTTTTCTTCTTTTCTTGTATGTATATGTATCCTACTCCACTGAGTGAATTTTTTTTTATAGAACCATCTTTCAATGGAATTACAGCTTCAAGTGTTTTAGCATATGTCTTTACCACCTACCAGAAAAAGTTCCTGTTTTTCTTTGCAATATGTCCAATTTCACTGTCCATTCAAAGTGCACATGCACACCGGCCCTGTTTAGTCCTCTGTAATCAATCTCTAGTTTGTTTGCCTATAAAGTCTGGCTCATTTGGGGAGGTTTGAATATACAGTCGAATTCTAATACACACAAGATGTAGCCCTGTCTAAAATATTCATTTCAGACTAATGAGGCTAAAATATACCTAAATAGTATTACTGGAATTAGTAAGTGTAAATGTGTTTATATATATATATATATATATATATATATATATATATAAGTGTAGTAATTAGTAAGTGTATATATATATGTATATATATATATATAGTATATAAGTGTATATATACTTTTGAAACTTATGTCTAAAAAAGTGTTCTTTTCACAACAAACTATGTTGTGCTGTCCATTTTGTATTTCCTTTTATTTCATTTGTTGATGTAAACCATTGTCCAATCATACATGTGACTGGACACTGGTTCACCAAGTGAGACAGGTCAAAGGTTAAATTAGCCTGCTATGCTGAACTAGGAGGCTGAAAGAGCTAAGCTAACGGATGCAGAGTTGACGTTTTTTCTTTTCTTTTTTTTTTTTTGGACTGTTTAAACTTCGGATGAGTGAGTAATTGATGTAAATGCATAAATGACACGCTGGAAGTGCATAATGCTAATCGCGAGTTAGTATTTAGCGTTTTCTGCGAGCTGTTGATAACTGCATGTAGAGTATATTAGCCTTAGCCAGATATGTGAAGATAAACAGAGACTTTTATCTCACAGTGGACCGAAAGGAATCCTAGACTCTTCTGCTGTGGATTGACTCGTCGAGTTTTGCCCTCTCGACCGGTGATGTGAAGCACCGTCCACCTCAGTTGGCCAGGTCCTGGTCCTGGACAAAGCCTCATCTATGCCTCACACCTTAGTAAATGTGAGTAAACTAAAGCACGTGCATTTGTTTTCTGCTTGGTTTCAAGTGAAGAGGCCATTTGTGGCTTTGGGTCACAATGAACACAAACTACTCTCAGGCCTGAAACGTTTTTGTTTGTTTTTTAATTTCAGTAAAAGACTGAAGTTTTCAGTCAAGGTCTGAACTGAATTTAAAGGGGAACCATTTTGTGATATTGTGTGCTTTCTTTAATTTTTATTAAATTGGTTTAAAACATCTTGATATTCCACTTGTGTTGGAACACACCCTATCATTTTTTTTGTATGCTAAAAACAAAACTCTGGTCCACCTAAAAACCCAGGTCTCGGTTTGATTAAAATGAACTACAATGCGGTTCAAATAAATATAGGGATGCAAGCGGACTGGAGACCACTCTAAAACCAGGAAACGGGATTATAGTGCAGGTCATTCTGGGTAAATGCAACCAAAGCAAACGCTTGTATCTGTTTGAAGTAAACCACCGCCATGTCATAATTTTACCTCCACATTGTTTCACTGTGGAGCTGGTGTGTTCAGGTTAATGTCCATTTTTAGTCTTTAGAAACATGAGGTTATCAGATAGTGATCCAACCTGAACACCTTCTGAGAAGTTTGTTGTGTCCCTTTTATGGTTCATGGTAAACTTTACATTTAATTACCTCCATCTTTTCTTCAGCAATGGTTTACTAAAACAAACCTTTGTGCAGAGCATGACTATGAGCAGTTATGTTCACAGGTTGTTTCACCTGGGTTGGGTCATCTTTGCAGTTCATCCAAAGTTACCGTGAACTTCCTGACTTCTTTTCTGATTAATGCCCTCCTTGCCCAGCCTGTCAGATTAGGAGGACGGCCATAACTTGGTAAATTTGCAGTTGTGCCATTAAGAAAAAAAAAATTAGATGACAGGAGCTATATTCAAATGCATGGTATACTTGCACACTTTTCTGATTTTCTTTTCTTTTAAGTTTAGAAACCGTGTCGTTTTGCTTCCACCTAACTTTGTGTTTGGCCACCACATAAAATCCCAATAATACATGTTTCAATTTGTGGCTGCAGCGTAACAAAACTTAAAGAATACCCCAGTATTTTTTGCACTTGTAGAGGAACTCTTCAGTGGCCTAAATTTTTGACTCTGATTGGTTTTTGTTCCCATGACGACTCCCGCTTGGCGGAGGCATCAAGGGCACCAGACTGTGCCTTTAAAGCCTTGCTGTACAACGACGGTGCCCGGGATGATAAAGAGAGGAAAGTGAAAAGTCACATCCTTGTCACATCTCATGATCTCCTGGCTGAAATGTGAGGGCTGCGGAGCCTTGAGGGTGACATCCTCTATATACCAACACAGCGTAACGCACTGAGTAGAACAAGTGGATACAGAGAGACAGAAAGAGGATAAAGATGGGGCAAATGAAGAAAACTGGTGACTAAGGTTTGTTGTTGGAAATGAAAAAGATGTGGGAAAAGCAACTGATGTCCCTTTATCTCTTTGAAATCCTGCACTCCTTTCCGTCTACTTCTTCCTCTCTCTCCGTCTCTCTCTCTCTCTCTCAATCGCTGTCGGAGTGAGACAGATACCCCAACCTCAAAGTGACAGGCCCTCAAACGACTTGGCGAGGAAACCAAGCATTAATTAAGTCATTGCTGGACTGTAATTTCCTTGAGAAGGGAAAAAATGCACGAGAAAAGGTTACTGAGACCTTTTCTGTGTCAAAATTACCATTCGTCATGAATATTAATGCACCTAATGAAGACAACCTTTGCTTCATCAAGAATGTTCTGGAGCAGGGTGCCACGCTGATAGACTCTCCCTGGCTGTTTTTCTCCTTCAGTCAGGAGAGGAAACCGGCACACAGAAACGCACGTGCACACACACACAAACACACACAAACTGAGGTTTACTCATCTGAATCGCCAGCATGCATCTTTTCTTTTTTTTCTTTCTGTGGAGCTTCTCATCCATTCAGCAGCAAGGTATGATATTTGACATGCTGTTTAGAAAAGAAAGCACCAGGCATTAACATACAGCACCACAATGGTGATGGTGGGTATTTTTAACTTAATGCTTGTCTGCAGTAACAGAAAGATTTGCTGACAATACAATGCCAGTGATGGACCCAGCTAAGTAGAGTAAAGAGCCTTTTGGTGACATATCTAAAGCTCCACATTTATCATGGTTTTGGGATGATTCTACATTAAACTGATTGATCCTCTTTTTTTTTTAACTGGCATAGAAATAATTTGAGTAATTGTAACTGAATGAAAACAGAAAAAGTTTGATCAGGTTTAACTTCAGACGGCGAGAAAAAAACGTGTATGTCTTCTTATTCAGTGTATTTAAGCATCTGGTTTCAGATGTAATCGACATCATTTTCTGCGTGCCTCACAATTTCCAAAACAGTGGCTATGCTTGCATTGATCATGAAAT
Source organism: Brachyrhaphis roseni (assembly GCA_903066815.1). NCBI lineage: Eukaryota > Metazoa > Chordata > Actinopteri > Cyprinodontiformes > Poeciliidae > Brachyrhaphis > Brachyrhaphis roseni. The sequence continues at coordinate 42,592 of CAEFZY010062012.1, forward strand.
TGTGTAGCTTGGAATTACGAAAATGAATCCAGTTAGTGGAAGCACACAAATGTTAAAATATGGGGTTTTTTTCATCAAAATTGGTGTATTTTGCAAAACTGAGATTGAAACTTCTTCTTTTTTGTTTCACATTGCACAAGTCAAGCCAGTTTGTATACAGCAGGAAAGTCCTTATTTTTAGGGACTGGCTCAACAAGAGGTCTCATTACATCGCAAAGTTCATCAAACATTATATTAGTAATTCTAAAGTGTTAAATCCATAGCGCTTCAGGCGACTACAATTTCCCTCAAAAGCCACATATTTAGCTAACAAGTATATTCACTTCAATGTGTAAATAAGACAGCATGTTTACATTTCTGCTCCCTGATTTTTATCGAGTTATTGTGTGAACAAGTTTATTCATATGTGATTTCAATTGCATTTCTTATTTAACGGAAACACCGTAATTGAGAAATTGTTTTTTCGACCTCAGCAGAATATCAAAGAAGTTTTAGCACACATTTGTTATAGAAATGCAGCTAGTGACTTCATCATCATCATCATCAAATGAAAGTTGTATACAGCATCCCAGCGTTCCTTTGTCATGCCTCCTGCTACTTGGAGTTACAATCAGCTAAAATCCAGAGAAATCATCCTAAATCCAACTTAACTTGTACAACTTGATCAAGTTGTACAGCCTTATCTTACGCAGCACTACCAGATGGTGACTTCCTCGGAAGTGGAGTCAAGCTGGCCGTCTGCCCTGTTACTTGGACATGGTACAGTTCTGTTTTCTATTAGAATATGGACATATCTATTTTCTGTAGCCATGTCTTCCATCAAGAAGAAATCTTTGACATTGTGATCATGTTAGGATGCTGAAGTTGAATTTAGCATCAGTCTCCCATTGCTTCTTGCGTCGCTGTCAACTCGACTCTCTTTGGTCCTCGGCACATTGTTCGAGGTGGTTTCCTCTTTAGTCCAAGCTGAAGTATGTGTGACACTACGTATGACTCAAGTTTTGCTCCCGACAGAAAGTGCGAGACAGTGACTACTTCAACAGCAAATCTGAGATATAGACTACATACCAGTTCCTGCCATGCTCCCCTCAGCAGTATAGACTTTCAGGTTTGGCTTTAACATGAAACTGTCAGGGATGGTAACTTTAAAGATTCATCTGATTAGGACTTCACCTGAAATCAGCATGCAGGAAATAGTGAAATTATCATTTTAAGTGCCTTTCCTACATACACACGCACACACACACACACACACACACGCTGCAGTCGCTACCACTCAGCCGCCATCTTTGCCCTCTTTACTCCTCAATGTCTCTCTCTCCCCTTGACACATACCTCTCATTAATTCAGACCTGTCATATTGACACGCACACATACACACTCGCAGGGTGACAGCTCCTTGCTGAGTGACAGCAGCTCTGTCTGTCTGCTACAGGAAGATCTTCTGCTGCCAACAGTTTTGTAAAGTAAACCTCGACTGTCACTGCGAGAGAGGGAAGGGTCATCTATTCATATGTCTGCCTCCTCAAACTGTAAATAGCTTTCAGAGGTTTCTTCCCTCATCCATTATTAACTGCTTTTGAATTAATGACAGGCTTTTATTTTGCAAACGTGATTGTTCGACTTTGAGTTATCCATCCTGTAGCTCTTCCACTGTATTCTGTCATTAGGCTGAGTTGAAAAGAGATTTCATACCATATTGTTGTTCTGTGTAGGACACTTTTTTTGTTTTATTCAATTCACGTTCAAATTACTAGGTATATGATTTTTGGTAATGTCTGAAAAATTTAATCCTGTTCCCTAAATTAAAACATGGCAAAGATGTAAGGTTCCTACTTGTTTATGCGTTAGAAATTGGATTCAATTTGATTGTCTGAAGAAAAAGAAGAAAATATTTTACAGCTGCTTATGACCCTAAATAGCCCAAATTCACCCACTCTTCAAAACAGGAAAGACAAGAGAACAGACTGTCAAAAAAGGCAGAGGTGTGCTTGTTTTACAAGTCAGGACATACCTTTAGGAACATGGCTGCTTACCTGAACCTGCTCATATTAAAATAGTTAAGAAGTATCTGGAACTGTGACGAACAAAATTGACGATTCGAGTGTGGTGAGGAAAGTAAGTGAATGGACGGATGGATCTTCAGCTTGTGGTGACGTTTTTGCAGTTTTTGGCGATCTGATATAAACTATTTGAATGGAAATGCAGCTTGTAAAGCTGAAAATCTTAGGTGACATGCTGCTTGACATGTTATTGCCTGGTGCTTGGCATTTATTTTCCTTGATACCGATTGGCTGTACGCCCATGAACTGAAATGAGGAAGACTGTATTAGCTGCTGCAGTAGAGCTAAGATGGTTTCTACTGTACATATTAATGGATATTGGGTTATATTTGGTGTTTGATCTATTAAAATAGGCAGATCTATGCTATCTATGCTCTTTAGATATTCATGGATGGCTGTAATTCTGGGGCAACACCCACAAATATAGGGGGGATCTATTGTAGCAGTATAATGTGAAAATAACCTTATCTACAATATAGTGCCTGAACCCATAACGCTCAGTGTTGGAAACTTATTCACACAAATGAAAACCTCCTATTTCTGATTTGCAACCAGATGCTGAATAGCACCACTGTGAACACCAGTCATTACCGCTCCATAGTATTGAATGTGGTAGATTCTAGTTAAATTCAATGAATAATCTTTGCAGTCATACTCCTTTTTTTTTTCTTTTTTAAAGAATGTGTCATTGGATCATAATGCGGAATAAATTATTTAACAATAAAAAAGAAATACAATCATAATTTTAACACCTGCACATAAAAATTTAAACAAAACAGCAAAACTCTTTGCAGCTTTAATTATTTTCAACATATTTGTCTATAGATTTGTTTCTTTTGGGAACCCAATTTGGACAGAGTTCAAGTTTTGCTATCCGAACCCAGAAGGATCTCTGGTGAGGAGAATAAAACTGCGATTTTAGTCAGATGTTTTGCCAAGGAAACTCAGAGCCAGAGGGTTTAGAAACCCAAAAGATAGAGACAGAGATGCCTCACTAAAACCTGATGTCAACCCCCCCACCTCTTTTTTTTTTTTTTTTGCCATTATCCGCTTCAAATCAGTCTAAAAAGAAATAAATTAATTGGCCTTTTGGAGGCATAAAAAGAAAGTTTGCCTTTGTTGTGAGTCTACATAAGAGAGCCACCACCATACATTATCATGAATAATACATCCATACCTCCGTTATAGCAACGGGTGGCAGGGATTAGATAAAGCACCATAAATAAGCTTCAAAGCATGCCGTATGCCGGTTTGTTACACCTCACCATACAGGCCTTCCCTTTAATCGCAAACTTACCCTGAGCTGGTGGGGCCCTTTTTGTTGTGACTGTGGCGCTGTCGCTATTAGAGCAGGGTGGCCCCGTTTGTACACACGTATTCATTTACCTAATTAACACGGGACTCACACTGGGAGTCAAATGAAAGCTACCGTAGGGGAGTCACCGAGAACAAAGCCTGGAGAGGAAGCCCGGCGTCCTACTGTTAGCAGTCACCGGATCACTGGGAAATAAGAAGAAATTTCAAAAAAACGATGGAAAGACACCCGGACTGAGCTGTTGGTTATTTGGTCCAGAAAAGACACAGGTGATGAACTTGCTATTGTCCTTTTTTTTAACCGCCAGCTGTGTATGAATTTATAGTTTTACCTCTATGTAGATGAAAATCCACAATAAACCAAGATCTAATCCAAGTAATTTTTTTCTATTTTTAAATCATTGAAATTGTTTGCTATTTGATTGTTTCCCTCCTGAAAAAATAAAATGCCGCAAATTATGACGAAATTCTTACAGGTGCTGAGAATATCTAAAATTCTCACTGAGTCTTTAGATTACCAACCCTGAAGTAATCTGGGTCTGGACTTGTTAGCCAAATTTTTTAAATTTTGTCCAAAAGAGGAAAATGGCATCCTGCATAATAATATTATCTTTAGTATTGGCCTGAAATCAAAACTGCTATTAGAGAAACAAACAGAAGTGTGCTATCAGTTTAATACATTTTTTAAATAAGGGTTGCATGTTTGCGTCATCTCCAGGTACTCTGGATTCCTCTCCCTGTATATGTTAGGTTTATTGGTCTCTTTAAATCGTGCTTAGGTTTCACTGTCTGTGTGTAATGTTGCTGGTCTCCACTTTGCCCTGTGATGGGTTCACCACCTGTCCAGCTTGGACATTGTTTATAAGCCAATGGCTGCTGAAGATGGAGTCACATGAGGAATGATATGGGGGATAAAAGCTGCTCTCACCTGTTCTGAAGTAACTTTGGCATGTTGTTGTCCTCACCGTTTGGTTAATGCTGGACTAAGGTTTAGTGGTTGCTTCAAAAGTTGTAAATCTTTAACAATCAACAGTGTTTTGACTTTAGATTTAATCTAAATTGGATTAAATTATGCTAAGTCTGCTTTTGCTAGTCTTTCTTTCTTAGACGTCTCCAGTTTTAATTATTAAAAGTTAGATAATTAGTAAAGTTTACTTGAGTTAATGTAGAAGTGATTCTAGGTAGGTTTCACTTCTCCACTCTGATCCAAAAGCAAGATCATACTAAAATCTGTGTTGGGGAAATTCACTGGATTGGAGAGGTAGATAAAATTGTAAAGTACTTATGTTTTGGGTTTTTTTTCTCCTGTTTAGACAGAGAATTTAGATAGAAACTAATTGCCTATGTGTGTCATGCTTTTCAAAATAAATCAAGACTGCTTTTACCATAGTACCTTGGTTCGGTGCAGTTTTGGTACTTGAAACAAACAAGTCTTTCACCACTGACTATTCATCCAGAAATGGCGACTTTAGGAAGCAAATAACTGAACCGTAACTAGCCGATACACTTTTGACTAACACAGGGCTTGTTTTTAATAACCAATCATTTCTCCACACATTCCTGTAGCCTCAGTGGATTATATCACAAAACTTTAGATGTTTTTTGACGCTCACACACACAGCTACACGGACAGACATGAATGATGAGGGTTTGATCTTGCATCATCAGCCAATTATCACCTATGGAGAGTCAGTTGGCAGCTATCCTTTCCTCTACCTCACGCCTCTCCCAGAATCAGCTGCCTAGCAGCCCCGAGCCAACCCGAATGAGCCAACACTTACTTCCTAACGCACACTGTGACTCCAAAAATTTTCACCTAATGATCTGCAATCAGAGTAACAAACTCTTAATTTATCAGGAGGAATGAAAGAATGACGGATGCAGGCTGGTCATAAAGCTGCTGAACGATCCAGTCAGGTGTTTAAATTTTAAACAAAATGCGCAGACCTGAGCCTGCAGAGACACACAGAGACAATTACAAAGTCAGCCTTTAATCACCTGAAGAATATTTTCAGGATTAAAGACTAATATATCAACAAGATTCAGAGAAACTCATTCATGCTCATCTTTAGTCACGTTGATTTCTTCAGTCTGCCTAAAAAAAAATAAATAAAAATATCATACAGCTACATCTGATCCAGAACTCTGCTGACAAAATATGTTTACTACTTGTTTCACAATTGGTGACTGGTGTTTTTAGGATGCAAAGCACTTTGAATTGCCTTGTGGCTGTAATGTGCCATACAAATAAACTTGAACTGAATTGAAAAGGCGGGTAAAGTTGGTGACAATGCATTGGAAAGTGGCAACAGGGCCTGTCCAACACAGAAGAGGTGATGGACAAACTGAGACCCAGACAGAGCAAAAGAAAGCAAGTTTCGCGTGACGTTGATTTCTGCGGAGGCACATTCCCCATCTCACCAGCAGCATGACCTCTCCTGATTCCTGTGATCCCAGTTGCCATAGAAACTGACAAAACAAGCATGACACACCTCTGCTTTTCGTCCCTGTGTCTGAGCGATGAAAATGAATGTGGCCCGAGGATCAACACAAACCCATATTGGCAAAAAATCGATGGGTTCGCCCTGCGCCTCGCGTCGGCCCAGTAAACTGAAACATATCAATCCATACGCGCGCGTCGTACGCTAATCCTTCCCTGCCTGTGTGTGTGGGGGTGTGTGTGCAAATGTGAGGAAGACAAATACTGCTGCGCTGAACAAAGCTGCCCAGTGTGTCTGAACTGCTCTATTAAAACAATCTTTGTTTTTGATGCAGACGGGGAAGAAAAAAGAAAGAATAAAAGAAAAGAACTAGCTGACTGAACACAGACTTGGATGTCAGTCTAAGATGGAGAGGAGGTGGGGGTATGTTGTTTTGTTTTGATTTTTCTTCAAATTTTGCTTCTCATTACTGTGTGCTGCCACGAGCAGTTAGATGGTGGGGAAAAGAGAAAAAAAAAATCAAGTCTGAGCAACTGCGCCTGTGCCCAGGAGCCCCCGACGAGCAACGGGGGGTCCCTACTTTGATGGAGGCCTGTGCATCATTAGAACAGATAGCATGATGGGGTCACAAACATGTTGCAACTGGTGCCCCCGATTCTGCAGACTAACAAAAATACATATACTGACAAATACTGGCATCTAGCTAGAAGGATAGATAGATATGTGTGGAGTGGTTTTAATTATGTAACCCAGTGAGGTTCTCTCTGAAAGTTCACTGTTCATGAAAGAATGAATATGAGCTGCACCACTGCCTTTATAGGCACCATAAAAATTATACTGTTGCACTTAAATTTTTTAATAAAGTGACTGAGAACATTTAGAGAGACTGGCATATGTTAATAGGACTGAGAGGAGTGGGCAGTCCAAACAGCACTGTAGAGGAAGAAGCCTGCTTTAAACCATCCGTGGACCTCCAAAGGTCAACCCTATTTTCATAATAGCAGCCCTACAGCGAACTCTAAATCTGTCCTCAGAATATGGACGCTGTCCAACGAGAAGGAGTAGGAGATAAAGCACGGTACCTGTGCGAGGCATAGTAACGACGCTCTCTTTATAGGTGGGCAGGACTGAAAGATGGGGTTTTATGTTTTATAGGCTGGCGCTAAGTAAATCTTTGTCATATGAGCCATTCCTGTCACATGTGGAAGATGTAGCAAGGGTAAGGTTCCCACTGCACAATTAGCAGTCTGCCATTTTGTTGTCATCTGTCACATAAACTCCAAAAGAACATGTTGAAATTTGTGGGGGTGGGGGACAGCAAAAGGTGAAAAACTTCAAGAGATATAAATACTTTTGCAAGAAACTCTAGATGAATCGGTTGCTCGCCCAGTTGAGTTTTAGCACCTCACTTATCTGCTTTACTCCCAGTGTATTTGTGCGTCTACTCCAAGGTGTTTATGTGGGAATATATGTTGGGTGCTGGTGTTGGGATCTCTGAAGCTTGTGTGTGTGTGTGTGTGTGGGAGGGGGGGTTGCTGTGATGAGACCCTGTTTCTGACACAATGCTTCTCTGTTAAGGTCAAGCCCTACAGAATGTCAGAGATGATGACACGCACTGAAAGGTTTCATCTAATCCCTCCATTTCCTCTCTTCCCCTCCGTCCCTCCGATCTGTCTGCCCTACCTCCATCTCTGGCCCGCTCGCTCACCAGACAAGACAGACATATACCGGCCTTCACCTACAGTCTGCATCAAGACTTTTCGTGAGTGCGTTTGTCTGCTTTGTGTGTGTGCGCGTGTGAGAGTGTATCTAAATAACGTCAAGGCATGCCATCCTGCTAGTAAGGCCAAATAAGAAATGCCTGAGGCCACTGTCTCTGTGTCTGCATGGTTAGCCCGCTCTTTACAATCGGCTGTCAGACGTCTTTGCTCCGGTCTTCAGCGGCGGCACATTTACTTTTCGTTGGTGTTTGGCTGTCAAGAAGTGATGGAAACATTGACGTAAATGTAGAGTTTTGATTGTGCCTAAAAATTCCAGTCTGACCGGCCCGAGCCCATAGAAGCTGTGTCCAAGCCCGATCCGACCCAGCTAATGAAACTTTAATTATAGGCCCAAGCTTGTAGCAAACCTGCCATGTTATTTTAATTAAGATTTTATTGGTGTAATTTTTATACCACAATTTGAGTAGGTGGTGTAAGGTCTCACAATTTTTTGCTTTTAACCTCTTCCTGCTCCGTTTTGTCGTTTGTTGCAACTGCAGGGTGAGTCGAGTGCAAATCATCTGGGATGTGTGATTGATAGAAGCAGAGCAGGCTGGGAAGGCATTTATTGTGCAATGAGTTGTGCTTGTTAGTCTAATGAACGCCAGCACTTCACTTTTTCCTCTATTTAGACAATCACATATCAACGCAACTTTATATGGAGCATTCTCATTAGATTTTCTTTGTGCTTAATGTATTATATGCTTATTAAATGCGCCACAGAAGCCTGGCAAAGGAATAATTCTGGCCTGACCTGGTCTGCATTTAAAAGGAGGTTTTCAGATCAAAAGAGTCGTTGAAAAACTCTGTAGGGACGCCACATGTATATTTCAGGATCAGGTAAAAACATTTTCACATTCATTTTCTTCATCATCCACCTCGCCTTGCTAAAGCATTCATACCCCTTGAAAGTTTTGTTTTGTTACAGTACTGCCACAAACATTGGTGTATTTTGTGGATATTTTATCTTACTAAGGACACGTTGCTAATTATTCTCATTATATTTTTATTAATAATAATAATAATAAAAATAATAGCCGAAAAATGTGGCATGCATTTACCTTCACGCTCCTTTAATGTAATAGTACAAAAAAATGATCCGGTCCAACCAGTTGCCTTTGTGATAGAACATTAGTGAAGAAACAAACTGCATAGACTGTGGAGGAGCTGCAAAGATCAAGAGCTTGGGTGCACGAAGTGGTGCATGTCAAAAATCTGGCCTTAACAGCAGACTGTCTAAATGGAAACATTGTGCATGTTTACATCAAAATTATTAAGCGGCAATAATACCCTACCTAAAACCTCTGTCACATTTGAATTGGTTTAGCTGAGTCCACAAAACACAAATTATAAAAGAATAAAACTAATGTTTTTATAAAGGTAGAAAATACTCCCACAAAACAGTCAGTAGTGATATACAAGCAGCACACAGTTATCCATGTGCGGCATCTGTGGTTTCATGTTCCTGATCTGCGTACCATCCCCACGGTGAAGCATAGCAGTGGTAGTGTCATGCCGAGGGCTTACACCATTTTTATTACCCAGCCAGTTTTCTGTGTGACTCCAAAAATAGCTTATGAATATGTGTGATGTTTTACACGAGTGTAGTCTTCAATCTTCATGTGTGATTTATTCAGATTTCAGCCCTTTAGCAAAGTTCCCTTCATGATCCTTATTGGTTCTGTGAAACTCTGTTATTCCTAAACAGCATCCAGTAATTTCAATTGAGCTACAGCGAAAACAAAAAAAGAAAGAATGTTATTTACACTTTATGAGATTAGCTGGACTTAGTTTCCTGTGGTTTTTAAATAATTGACAAACAGCGTGGGCGTGCTTAAATGAGCTGCGTATTATGCGCACAGTTGAACGTGTCATCGTTTGATCTCTATGCTTTATTTTACATCTTTTTTACTTTTAAGTTCTCCTGCCTTTTTTTCCCCCTCCCTTCTTTTCCTTCGCCTGGCTGCGTCATAGTTAACACTTATTAAATTAGCAGTCATCCAGCGATCAAACAACAACAACCCTCCTCCATCGAGCCGACTTGAGTGACGGCGGAGGTCTCCTCGGCATCTGGTGGGTTTTGTTGCGGGTAAACACAGAAAACCCTGCTAATTACGATTTTACAATTCCAGGAGAAAACCGATTCATCTACGGCTGTACTGTTTGGATTTGTTGCGAGCAGCGACAAAGAGAGACACGACGCTGGATCCAAGATGCCCTGCTTCCTCTGCAACTTCCCGACCTGTCATTTATCCTCTCACCTATGTGGATTGGGTCTGGTTAAAAACGGAGAGACAAAGGGAGTAGAGGGAGAGGCGGTCGGAGGGTGTGGGGGGTGAGAATGAAGGATTACATAAAGAAGAAGCTGCACTTGACGGTAACTGGTTGAGATTAGCGCCTTAGGGGTACAGCAGTGGCTGTGATTTTGATACTGCGCCCCCAGCTAAACGCTGAAGGCCGCCTCGCCTAGAGGAGTCTGCCTTCACCCACAGGCAGTCAAAGATTGTTTTTTTTTTTATTATTTTTTCTTACCCGGCATCTCTTCCTTTTTCTTCTTCCTCCTCCTCCTCCTCCACTCCACAGACACCTGTCATCTCCAATGTCAAAACTCCACACAGAGAGGAAAAGACAATGCAAAGAATAAACAAAAGAAACATGTTTTTTTAAAGGCACACTCTGCATACAGATCTAAGATGTTTAGGCCCGGGCTTCCCCTGCAGCAGTCTGGATTGAACCCGTTCAAATCTGCGTAAGCTGGCCGTGTTTAAGCTGTTTCTTGTGAGTTTTATAATTAAAACGGCGACATCACCAGCTGGTGGGTGCACAGGTTCCTGTCAGAAGTTCACATACACAGAAAAATGGTCAGAAATGTCAGAAAATCTCTATGATTTATATTATCGGTTAGTTGAATTAAACAGAATGCATCTCCAGTTATATTTAAAAGCAAGCGTTGGATACACAAGTTTGAATTAAGGTTTTATTTTCTATTTCTGTCATACTGCACTGATAGAATTTCAAACCACTGAACGATGTATCACCAGTCAAACATGGTGATAGGAGCATCAGGCTGTGGGACACCCAGCACTGGTGAATTAAACAGGAAATGTCTAGCTTGGATCACAAACGGCTAACATTAACTTAAATGCTTAGCTTTTTTTTTTACTGATGTTGCTATTGAAGGAAGTAGAGCAATTTAAATGTTCACGAGACGTTATTAGGACTGTGCTTTCTCCTGTGGTGTCAGTTTTGAAATGAGTTCTAACATCGCCATCAAATTTGTCTCAATCAGCCATTTTGTGTGTGTAAACTGAAACAGTGACTGGTGTTTGACAGGGGATTGTCACTGGATGTGTGTTAAAGGGGTTACCAGACCTCTTCTATTTACATAGAACAGGGGGGTTGCTTCAATCAGCTTGATTAGACAATCAAAACCAAATTGTCATTTCATTAAAAAAAAACTGTTTGGTTGTTAGTCATAACTCTGGAATCAGGCAATGGTAAAAATGATTTCAACAATTTTTGCGGCATTTTCTTTGTTTTCGTCTCCACGAAGACAAAACAAATGACTAAATCTAATTTGAGCTCACGCTGGCTTAGGAAAACGCATTTTTTATTAAATCTACTGCAAATGACCTTTCCCACCTTGAACAGACGCTGCTGCCTGAAGAGCACGAAGCGCTGGACCGATCCCGGTGTGAAATGGCCCTCATTGTCTATGTAGTTAAGCGGAAATATGAGATGATGTGACAGTGGCAGCCGTGCCAGGAGGTGTTGTTGCGACCAATGGGGGGCAGAGGACACCACAGAGAGTAATGGCTGCTACAAGCCATCAGGGCTTAAAAAACACGCCGCCACATTTCATCTGGCCTGTTTTCTCTCCGTTTTAATTCCTTCTGTTTGTTTGTTTGTTTGTTTCTCGACCTTGCCATGTCACCTGACCTTCCGCTGTCCAAGACCCTGACGTGGAAAGGAGAAGGAAAATAGAAACAAGAATAAGCGAGACGTTTTTGTTTGGAGAGAGAACAAACGGTACACACACACCCCGCTACCTTAAGACAAATTTACTCCAAAAAAAAAAAAAAGCAACACAAAAAAAAACAATGTGTGTGTCTTCGCCGTCTGAGGCCTTCTGGCCACCACTGCCAAGGAAGTGTCATGGTGTCGTGACAACTTCAGCGACTGCGGTGCGATGCGTGACCCTCGGCCAGGCGGGAGGGGGAGGGGGGCGCGTTGAATCCCCACACCCACACTGGATTTGACAGATGTCACATACCTCCTCCATGGGCACCTTCTGTTTCCTGTTCACCTTTCTCCATCCTGCAGCGTTAGGGCTCCTGTCTCCAGCCCATCAAAGCACACACACACACACACACACACCCACACACCCACGCACGCACGCAAACAGGCAAACAAATGGACAGCGGAGGGCAGACACCAGTGCCTCTGCTGTAGATGCACACCTTTCAGACATAGCATTATGGCCACCTGCTTAAAATGTGTTGATCCTATTTTCATGTGATGGACTCCACTGGAGTCCTGAAGGTATGCAGTGATATCTGGTACAAAGATATAGGCAGGAGACACTTTACTTTCTGGGAGTTGGAGGTGGAGCCTCTAAGATGAAAATTTTCCATCCCACAGAATTTGCTCTACCGGACTGAAATATGGGGAATATGAAATGTGCTAATCCCGAACCCCCATAAAATGTTTGAAACATCAAATCACTTGCAAATGTGAGTTTTGTCATATTTTATCTAAATAGTCCTGTTTTGCTTTCAGGCATCCTGCTGACAACATTCCTCTGGTTAGTGTCAAAGTCCATGTTCCACCCAACCTGCTCCAGGGCTGAACAGTGTCAGTGATTCCTTACCACTAGTTCTTTGTATTTCCTCACCCAAAGTTCTAGCTCCAACTTTAGGCTTGGCCAAAGGAAATGTGTCTTGTAATTTTTGGTGGGTTTTACAGAGCTGCATCTAATGTGTACTTTATGTACCATGTATTCTAACACCTTACTATCAGAACTGGCATTAACTTCATCTATCTGAGCTATTCGAACTCTGGACCAAACAGTATCGCCACATTTATCACTGAACATTGACCCAGTCGTCAGACCATTACGATTTGGATCTTGCCAAATCTTCATGTTAGCCAATTTGTTTGTTGTTGATTCTAACAGATTCACTTTAAGACTTTTTTTTCTTTTACTGCCTAACATATCCCACCCACTAACAGATGGCATGATTGGGAGATAATCAGTGTTATTCACTACCTGTGTGATTATGTCTGACGGGTGTATAAAGATGCATCAGTCATTAGTTTTGATCTCAAGCTTAATTCTTTAGAATCTACTTATTCTTTATAGGTTAAATATGGTTTCCCTTCATAAACAGCAAATGAGCATTCTGCGCTTTCTGGCATTAATGTCACTTTCTCCAGGGATGTTTCCTGTTATTTATCTAAGACTTTTCTCCAAGAACGGTTGATATTTTAGTCTTAGCACACCCCACTCAAAACCTGTTTGCACAGATTTTCCCCATCATCCCTCAGACCACAGTTTGACGGAAGCGCTTCAACAAAATGAGATTCTGCCTCGTTAGATTGTCTTACGCTGTTATATCAGAAGTGTCACCAGCCCACTCTGCGAATAACAAGTCTAACAAACCAAAAAAGCCTTTTGATATTAGATTTCCACAAACCTTCTGCCTGCTCGCCTCATCCACTCAGAAAGCTCTCCCGGATGGAAATGCGTGGACTAAATCTGATCATGGCACTAGATAATGTTCACTTCTCACTCCCGAAACACACACTTGAGTGTGTGTGTGTGAGGGGGGGGCTTGGAGGGATCCTGTGACTAACGCATCAATCATGTCGACGTTTCGCTCAAGTGATGGATATTCTAATTTCCCTTTTATATACAGGTGCGCAGGGATGGATGGCTGACGATTAATGGACGGGCCGGTCTGTTTCCACAAAACAAAGAGAGACGGAGGGAGGCCGAACCTGCAGAGGCCATGGAGCTGCATCTTCCCGTGTTTTGAGCAGGATGGCTCTCATTTGAGGAGAAGACGTTCCTGTAAACATGCGAAGACGGCGCATACATCCTGAGGTGATAAAGGTGTTGCCAACACGACAATCGTCTCCTCTCCGCAGGGACCTCCAACAGGTTCTGCAGTTGACTCTGCGACAACCCCCGACACCCTCACCTCTACTTCTTCACACAACCTGTTTCGCACTTTCTGTCATTGCTGTCACTTCCACAATTATGAACTAACTTTTGCCAACGCAGAGTTCTTATGGGGTGTTTTATTTTTAGCATTTCTTTTGACGTCGTGTGCAAGTCTGTTGAGATGTTGGAAGTGGGAATAAAGAGATTTTCTGTTGGTGACGCAGATCTAAGTCCTCGTCTACCCTGATCGTCATATTTGAAATTTTATGCATGTTGTCATGTTACAATCACAAACAAATACAGTATAACAAGATCTTGCGACATTGAAGCTTCACAATATTTCTTGTTGAGGTGACTGCTGTCTCGCAAGCTCTAGACAGTTGCGGTCGTCATGACTTCATCTGATGAAGTTGAAATGGAAGATACCTCTATTACTCCTAAATCATCTGTTTGGCAGACAGTAGGAATAATAAATGGCAACAGAGTGAAAGAGGGGACTCGAACAATATGTTAGCATGGAGGTAGAAAGCATGGCTATAACGACCGATGGCTGACACAAACTAATAAGCCTTTTCAAAGAATAAATTTGAACTTTGAAGTTTTCCTGAAAATGACATTAAAATCTTGTCTCGTTCTTGTGAACTCAATATCGTGTCTCATCTTGTGAGTTTTAGGTATCGCCTCACCCTATACAAAGTTTGACCTGACCCATTGGAGACGATGGCAAATGTGGGGAAGAATGTGTACGTCAGCCTGAACACACCATCCATACTTTTACCATGCTTTTCTTTAGCAGGGACATGGAAGCTGGTCCTAATTTAATTAACTGAGACAAATTCAAAGAAATTCCATTCATCTATTGTCTATACCTCTCGTCCATACAGGGTGTCTATTTCCAGTGGTCATAGGGAGAAAGGTACGACATAGTTCGGACAGGTCACAGTCCATCACAGGCCAACACAGTACACACAGGTCAAACAACACACAAACATCAAATATAGGACTGTCTTTCTGCAAGGTAACAATGGTACCAACAGTTTCACTGTTCAGTCCGAAATTCAAGGCAGTTCTGTAAGAAAACCTGTTTGGTAGAAACACAATCCAAAAGACTTGTAACTCGTTGTATAAGTACTGACTCAGAGGGCTAAATATAAACGCATGTCACAAGCATGTCCATTTCGCAAAACCTCAATAAAATGCATAAAAGTTTGAGACTGTAATGAAATGAAGTGTTTAAACCTCTGTGTGAGAGTATGAACACATTTGCAAGGCTGTGTGTCTTTTCTATCCTAACTGTTTAGGCGAGTGAATCTTTCATGTTGGATCTTCAGTTTAACTGTGCAGCAGGATGCTGAAGGTTAAAAGGTTTAACTTCACTAATTGGCCACAGTCACTGATGAAAGGTAGTTAACAAACAGGGATGCTGGAAAATGAAGAAATTAGGAGAGCTGGAAATGAAAACTTTGCTTAAGAAGGACAACAGACCATGTATAATTTGAACCATTTAAGTCTTTTTTTTAACAAGGTCTGGTGTTTTATTTGGAGAAGACATGCATGGCTGAATATATTTTCACTGGAATACGAAAATAAAAAAACCCATCATTTGCATTCATCTTTCCAGTTCAACTGATTTAATTATGCTATTTTAGCTGACTTTAGTCTTCTAGGACTGTTTTTTTTCCCTTTTTTTTGGACATCAGCCACAGAGGAATTCCCTAGCGATCTTCCCGTTTTTCCCTTTCCTCTCTCTTTTCACTCTCAGCTGACATTGAACACGTACCTCCATAAACCACCCGGTGCTTAAGACTTTTCCCAAAGACTTCACCAATCCCGACTGAGATCTCTCTGTCCACCGCAGTCCCCTCTCTCTATCTCACTTTACCTCTCGCTTTTCATCCCTCCCTCCCTGTCCGAAGCTGTCCTCCCGGCCATCTGTCATGTTATGTTTATGGGCCCTTTTGCTTTTGTGTCCTGATGACCACTGTCACAGAGAGCTCCCCATTACCGATGCGGCCTGATGAACGATGTTACCCAGACGCGCTGCTGACACCCCCGTGTCCTTGGCCACAGAGACACTGCCTCTGTAGCAAGCTGGGGCCGGTAAAGAATGAGGACAGAAGGGGGCCTGAGGGAGCCGGACTGAGGACCTGTCCGTTATCCTGCCGACGGGACGCTCATATTTCCTCCTCTGTTCTTTCCGCCATTTTTCTTCTTCCTTATCCAGCCAATTGAAGGCAGCCTTGGTAAGCATGGTGACAATGCTGTCATTAATCCTGAGCTGGTGAGTGGTGCCCTTGCCTTTCACCTGAATATGTATCTACATCCGCACAGATGCACCGAGGGATCCCCCTTCAAAAGTCCAAATAATGTCCCAAAGTCCAACATAGCCGACAGAGAGATGATAAATGACACGGAATATGAATTTTATCTGTCAAGTAGAAATGTTTTTATCTTAGATTCAACATATTCAAAGGGAAAATGTTATTTCTTATCACGTTTGTTTATTTTTTTTTTTTTACATTTTTAAATTTCACTTTTATTAAGAACTTGTACACATGCAGCAGTGTTGTTATAAAACAAATATCTCCACCGCATTGTTTAAAACGATATTGTACACGTTATTTTCAGAAAAGTTTTTGACCACACGAACCCTCACAAATCCACCCCCGAGCCTTGTTTTGAACATGCCGAGCCCATAGGGGGCAGTGTAGCGTAAAGCTAAAACCTACGTCAACCAATCAGAATCCTTCAAAGCAAGTGTGACTTCCTGTTAGGAATTTAACATGGCGCTAGGAGGTTTATTTGTGTGGACATTTTGATAGAGGTAGCTACTTTTAAATAGCGTATTAGAATGTATAGATATTCAAACACAAGACGATATAGATTGGAAATTGTGTCAAAGTAGGTATGTGGATATTTTGACACATTATTTGTCAGACTCCGATGCGTGAGATCCCAAGTCTCTGTGATTTCTTGATTTCTACAAATCTTGCAGCAATCAGCGTAGCATAGGGCTGGTGAAACTGAACTCAGCTTAAAAAAATGCAGTTAGTTTTTTTTTTTCTTTTTAGTCCATAACTTTTTAACACATAGGCCCATGTTGGTTTGGACAGCTTTTGTTTTCTAAAATTGAATAAAGTTACTATTTCAAAGTTGCTTTCTTACATCGATTGAAGACCTTTGGTTGACATAAACACATGCCTGACGATCTGAAGCTCATGTGTGTGCCAGAAAAAGCAGACACAGAAGTGAATCTGCACTGTATCACACATACAGTAGAAGGCCAGCCTCTCCAGTTGCATGAGTTCAGTGTTCTTAGGACGATGTGAAATAAAACAGATATTTAACAGAGGAAGCTTTATTTTTTACAGCTTTGTAGCATAATGTGAGCAATCTGTTGGACAAAATAAAAACCTCATTTAATCAGTGAGGCCCACAACCCCAGCCCCCCCTCCATCCTCCCACCATCCCTTGCTGTCTCTGTGCGAACGTCTTTACTGGCCGGTAAAGCTGCTGATGAATTCTTAAGCAGATCACACTGATAATTGTATTTCATAACTGTCAGTTGTGCGAAGGCTGCCACTGTGCCCAGGAGCTATTTGTGTCTCCACAAACCTCCTCCACCTCCTCCTCTACCCGGCTTTGTCCAACCCTCCCCAATCACCGGGGACGGGCCCACCGTCTCCAGCCCCGAATTACTCAATCAGGACGACACATTTACAGATGACACCTTTATTACAATTAATCAGGGGAACTTGATTAAGAAAGTTATTCCTCCCCCTTCATTGAGACTCACACAAGTGGCGCACGCCGCATATTGTAATTTATGTCCCACTGAGCTCTCGCGCCGCTGACGGACAGAAGAGACGACAGACTGCCAGGACGCACCGAGACACGCGGGGATGTGCGCGTGCGGCCGCAAACAAACGCATTTCCTGTCTCCTTCTGTCACGCACGTCCCAGGTTTTGTTAAAAAAAAAAACAAAAAAAAAAAAACCTGTTTAATAAATGACTTTAATTGGATGTAGAGATGTGCTTGCAAAAGGAGGCATGAATATTCTGCTCCCTTTCTTCTTTTTACACACACACACACACACACACCCCATACATACATACACCGTCCTGAATGAAGCCATCTCTTTACCTTTACTCACAGCTCCTGGGTCTGCTGTGGCTAATTAGTTGAGTGGGGTTTTAGGTTTGGTAATTAGGCAGGGGTAGGAGTGATGGGGGCTCGGGGAGTTGGAGAGCTGAGAGGGGTCTTGACTGACTTGCAGAGGGAAAGAAACTGGACTGTCTGGATGCTGGCAGCACCAGGCAGCAAGCCGGTGTCCCTGAGGCGCCTGGGAGGTAGACTACCGTGCCACACTACGGGGGTGATGTCTTTGTTAGGTGACACATACAAAAGCGAAGGGGGAGGAGGGGGGACGTGGGAATAAAAAGGAGAAAAAGGGGGAATCTTTCAAAAACTTCCCTGCAACTTGAATAAGAAAAAGCATAGCAGTTACTCTGGACTGATAATTTGAGGACCAGGAAAAGCTGACTAACGTCACTCCAGTTACATAAACATATTCATGTTATGGTTTTACTAGTTGAACTCTGGGCTCACCGAACGATACAAAGAGATTCCAACACCCAAGGGAAAGTTGAATGCCAAACTTTTCACACCCCTTCGATTATATCATATCAGAATACACAAATGTTTATATGTCTTATTGGGATTTTAAGTAAAAAGTCGTGAAAATTTCTCAAATTAAAGGAAACTACATGCATTTAACATTTAAGAAAAATATCTGAACAGTGTGGCATACATGGATACATAGAACCACATTTTGCTGAAATTATGGCTGCACATCTTTTTGGTACATCATCAGTTTTGCAAACTGACATTTTTTTTCCACATTCTTATTTGCAGATTGACCTTGAGAATTTATGCTGCCAATCGGATAGGAAGAAAAGCTTTCCCGCAGCATCGTACTGCCACCACCACGTCCCATGTGAGTTCAGGTTAATGTGTAATGTTTGTTGTTTGCCACAGAAAACATTTTCTCACAGCCTTTCATTGAAATTTCTCTGTTGACTTGTCAGCTGTTTTGTTTTTTCAGTCGTCTTGATGCTTTTTGTAAAACCCATGCACTGAATTTATTTTAATGTGTCAGAGTAAAGGCTATTCAAATTTTTAAATGGAGGAACTGTGAAAATCACTTTCTATCCTTTCACTTCACAAATATTTTACAGCATATAAAATATATATTTACATGATATATGAAAAAATATATATATATTTACATATACATGCATCATATCTGTTGAGGTTTTGGTTGTAATACGACAAAATGTTAAAAGGTTCAAAGGAAGTGTAATGTTGCAAGACATTGAGGTCATTTCACAGTAAAAGTGTAGCAACGGTGTGAGTCTTAAAATTCCACTTCACTTTTTTTTAAACTTACAGTTCACAACTTTTCTTCCCCTTTAAAAGTAAATCTGAACATATCTTTATTGGGACTAATGCAAATTTCCCCCTCTCTCCCCCCCACACACACACCTCGCACCACACACACATTTAAGTGCGATAGATTGAACTAAGCGTTACAGCCTGCTTGTTATCTTGAAACGATTCATATTTGCATATAATAGGCATAGATCTCTCCACCTGTTCCACCGTCGCAGTCTGCAGCAACACCTTCAGAAGGCCCCTCTCTATCTTTAATGTCTTGTTTACGCTCGGCGGCTCCACGCTGATTCGGTACGATGCCAGTTAGCAGCCGAACGCGGCAACACAATCCAATTAAATAAAGAGTGTTGTCTCTTCAGGTTGCTGTGTGTTCTCTAATTGGGGCTGTGACTGCTCACTAATCAGTGGAGGTGCAGGTAGGCCCCGTGAGGACGCCCAGACGAGGCCTCTCCTGTTAATTGTGGAAGACGCAGAACTTGGCCTCCTCCTCCTCCTCTTCTCTCCTTCGCAGTCCGGCTCTCGGATGCAGGCTGAACCCGTTCAAACATCTGCGCGCATCGTCACCTCTGTCACCTCTCGGAGCGGCTGGCGTGTAGGAGCTTGCTTTTGTGTTCCAACACCTGAACAAACAGGGGTGTTGCAGAGGGAACCTGGTGTGCGCAGTCAGAGTGATTCCCAGTGCTTCCATTTAATTATAGTCTTAAGGCTGTAGTTTAATTATAATTTTAGTCCCAAAAGTTGCTCGAAGCCTGGTTTGTTTTATAGGGCCAGTATCTTATGGCAAAAAAAAAAAAAAAAAGTATTCTAATTTGAGGTGTTTTTGAAGGTGGATGTTTGCAGGATGTTCTAAAGAAAGCACTTTTGTCATATTTTCCATCGTGTACCGACTCCAGCCTCAAAGACATCCCAGTCGTTTATTGCTGCTGTATGAAGCTATAAAATGTCGTTACACTGATTATTAGCAGAGGTTGAAGGTAGTGCGCCAAAAATGATCTTCCTATGTGAAACGTACTAATACATGTAAATTGTTTTGATGTTGGCATCTAATAGAAAAATAAAGCGATCCAAAAATCTATACCAACTATTCTATCATCCATCTGTTTTTAACATATAAAAATACCACAGCAACAGCTATTTCATTAACATTTTTGTTTCAGCTTAGTGTATTTACATCATGCTAAACACTTGCATTAACTACTTTGGTCTATTAATTACATAGAAGCCAGTGATTGTTTGCACGGTAAAATGAGGTTGGAGGATTCGCGTCATCATTGATCGTCCCCAGTGAAACAATTGCAGAACATGTGAAACACTTTCAGTCACAGTAATTCTCTCATATAAAAGTACACAAAAAATTATGGAGGTTTACATATAATTATTAAAATAAAGCCTTATTTTTTAATTGGGAAAATAATTCAGTTCTTCTCAATGGAAACACTTTACATGGTCTGTCTCAAAACGTGGTGTAATTCCTCCTACCTCCATTTCCTGTTGAATAAACGCCATCAAGCTAACAGCTGATTCAAAGGGGACCCAGGAACAAATATCCTAAAACAATTTCCATAAAAAGTGGCTTGCATTTGTTATTTACAGAGAAGTCATTTGCTATTCATACCAGACATTTTAACCTGGGCCTTTCTCTGGCTAGCCGTTAGCTTCAACATCCAGGACCAACACATCTGGATTTACACTATCACTTTACAGCTGAATGAAGACACCAGGAGTGTTTTCTACCGCAGGTAACATATTAACTACCGGAAAGCTTTTATGGGTTATACACTGAGGAAATTCTGGACGGTCCATTTCAGCAGTATTTTGACTTTCTTCAAACCAAAATGGCTCCATCCTAGTGTGCTGCAGCATTTTGTTTTCTCCTGCTCCGTCTCTTTGAAAGTGGCAGCTTTTGCATGCTGGGGTCACACCTGTAACGCGTTTCACACTGAGTTGTATTTTTGAGCAGCCACCTGGATGAGGAAATAACGGGATCACAGAGCATGAAGACGACAGGGCCTTCCTGCCAAGAAAGAACAGGTGTTTGTTTTTCGGCGGAACACATTAACATGAAACAGACTGCTCTGACATTCGAAGACTAATGTCACTATATGGCTTTAAAAAAGTCCTATCAGATGAGACGTTTGAAAGCTTTCGTTTGAGCGAAATGGACCGTTGTCGTTTCGTGATCAACGGCGTGTGAATAACCTTGATAAGTAATTTTGTGCACCTTCGTTTTTTTTTTTCTCTCCCAAAAAACAAAACAAAACACAATAATGATAAAGAAAGAAAACAAAATGTGTCAGGGGGCATTTTCTAAAGCATTCACCTTAAGTGATTTTTTTACCACTCAGTTTGAGGGAGAAAATAATGACATTTTCTAGTCCAACTACTGCTTAGCTGGACTAATTTATCCTTTTTTTTTGTTGTTGTTGCTGTTATTACGAGCGGCTTCGGGGGCATGTGAATGAAAAGATTGATTGTGCGAACGCCGTTTCTGTCAGCCACAAACATGGCAATGAAATGCCGAGCGCACCTGGAGCGGCACTTGCTTTTGACAAGCTCGCACTGACGCCCCTCGCTCTCCCCGTTCCCCGTTCTCCCCACCATTACAAAAACAGTGAAGTCCATCATAAAATATTTATGGCAGATAAAGTAGTCGGGAGTGCTAAAAGCAAGCGCATTACGGCAGCAGGTATAAAATCATTCCAGAGGTAGGACTGTGGGGGAGGGTCTAGGTAGGTGAGGCACAATAACAAAAAACATGAAACTGTTTTGAGAGGCCGAACGTGAGGGCTTTTGTTTCAGGACCTCGTTTCAAAAAGCCACAGGTGAAACTGGATACAGTGTAGAAAAAGACAATTCTCACTGCCTGATTTGAATTCTTGACTCAAATTTTCAAGTTTTAGTTTAGTTCACCTGGGATTAGCAAAATTATTTCTGTTGGCTAAATGCAAAAATATTGAATTGGAAAATTTCTGAAATTCAGCTTTTATTTGTTTAATATTTACCTTTAAACTGTATGACTTCAGTTAAACATATTTGATTTCCTTCCACAAGTTTCTCACAATCATTTTGACCAATTTCTCTCGACAGAACCAGTGAGCAAAGTCAGGTTTGTAGGCCGCCTCGCTTGGATTCAAGATATTGACCTGGTTGTTCTTGAGATGCTTTTTTTTAATTTTTAGATTGTTTAGATGTATGGTTGGGGTCCTTTTCCATTTCAAAGGCCCATTTCAAATGGGTCTTTCAAGTATTATCTTCCTGGCTGATGCTGGTCAAATAACGTTGCATAAAATTATTTCCAAATGATGTAATCTAATTTGTGAAGTACACCAGTCCCTCTTGTTGCAAAACCCCCACACAAGATGCCAAAGTTGTCCTCCACAGTCAGGACAACTTTCTCAGGCAAGATCCCACTTTCTTCAAAATGTGAAAATATGTATGTCTACAAAGTTAAGGTCTTTGTCTCTGAGGACAATTGCAGAGCTAGAGTTTCACACCGTGTTGGTACAGGACTCGCCACCTTTCAACCAGCATCTTCTTAAGGTCTTTTGCTCTTGTTAACATGTTTATTTTAAATGTTTACCTCTGAGGCACAGAACCCATCTCCTTTCTGGCGGTGTGATGACTGGACATTCCTGTGGTTTATGCTTGTGCAGAATTGTTTCAATCAATTAATATAGAACTTTCAGGCATGTGGAAGTCATCATCCAAGGACAGAATAAACCTGTGGAGGTCCACACTTCTATTCCTGTCATCTTGGATGAGTTTTTAGATTTTTCTGTTATGTCACACAAGAAATGTGTTTCTTCAAAATATCCAGATGTACACCTCTGTAATTTTGGTAAATCTGACTGTTAAACATTTTGTCTGATTTAATATCTAAAAATCAGAGGTTGTCTTTTTTGCACAGCTGTAAGCTTGATACAAAATTATACAGGTATTTAGTTTGAACACTAAATCTTGTTCAAATCTTACAATCAGGAAAAAAAAAACTTTTTAAATCCTTAATATCTGTTTATTAATCATTCTTTATTGAGCTTTATCAAAGATCTTACGAAAATAGAATCTAAATTTTGAGGCCACATAAAGTTCAGTTTGATTTGATTTTAGTGCGCCATTAAGGTGAATCACAGCTTGCTATCTCCAACAGTTGGAGGCGCCACCTCTACCACGACCTTGCCCAGGTTTTTCCCAGCATACATGTAGTCCACTGCCCTGAAAACTGATTCCAGCCCCACAAATCTTCCCTCCTGCGCCATATCCCCACAATCCACCTCACACACCAGCTTCCCTTTGGCAAACATCTGCATCATGCTGGTCAGGGCCTCCCTGTAGTCCCCGAGGAAGTGGGGTAGGAAGAACCCCCGGATGCTGGCCGACTTCTGGAGCAGCTTGACCGGCAGCGTCCCTCCCTTGAAAGGTGGGATGCCCGACGCGGTCTGGTAGCCCGAAATGAAGCCGATCACTATCAGTCTGCCCTTAGTGGCCAAGCTGTTCACAGCGAGCTCCAGGACGCTTCCCCCGACGGACTCGTACACCACGTCCACGCCCTGCGGGTACTCTTTCCTCAGTGTCTTGGCGAGGTCTTCCTTGGCATAGTTGATTGGCCTGTCACAGCCGATGGATTTGAGGAAGCCTGCTTTCACGTCGGACGAACACGTCCCAATCACGTGGCAGCCGGCCCGTTTGGCGAACTGCACAGCGAACTGTCCCGTTCCTCCGGCAGCTGCTGTGACCAGGACGGTCTCGCCCTTAGCCAGGTCGCCGAGGCGTTTCAGGGCAATGTAGGCTGTGGCGCCACTCACCAGCAGGGTGAGGAACTCCGGCTTCGCTGAGGGAACGGGCACGCTCTCCTTGGCAGGGACTACTGTGTACTCCGCGAACGCGCCACTGCCGAAGTAGGCCACTGTGTCCCCGACGGTGTAACGGGAGCTGGCGCTGAGGCCGAGGCCCACGACCTCGCCGATTCCCTCGAAGCCGGCGTCAAAGGGGGGCTTCACCGAAGGGTCATAGCGGCCTGCAGAGTAGTTGATATCAGAGGCGTTGATTCCCACAAAGCTGAAACAGAGATGCAAAAGTTTATTGTGTAAAAGGTGAGATGAAAAGACAGCTGCAGCCTGGTGTGGCAAGTTAAAAGCTTGACCTAAAATGTCTCATTTTAGGTCAGTACCTCATTGGATCATAAATGTAGGGATATAATTCCTGAAATCCTGCATGAAGGTTAAGACTCGAGCCTTGTTCTGTCGGGTAAAACACTCAGGTTTGTTTTGGCAATACCGCAACGTTTTCTTTTTCTTCCCCTAGAAAAAAGCAGTTCTGTACCGACAGGACAAGGCTCATATCATAAAACACATTAAATAATGTCATAATTTATTGTCTTCAGAGACACCCACAACAAAACTGAAACTGTGCTGATTTTATTTGTTTTTTTATTATTTTGTTGGTTTTTTTTGTTCAATCAGAAGACAGTCGCTTCATGCCTCAACACGAAAAGGCGGTGGTTTTCATCTTACTTTTTGTAGCGACGCTGGGAACAAATCTGGGAGAAAAGGAATGCATAAATAAATCATTTACTGTCTTTTAGAGCGGCGGCGCATGCTGGGCCTCATTACTGTGCATGTCACACGTGTACTTTGAGCTTGTAGATAATGCTCCTGTGGTTTATAGATGGGTAAAGATGATATAACAAAACGCCTTGATTCGACTCCTTTTTTTTTTTTGTTACATCTGTGGGATCAGCTGCCTCACAAACATAGTGTGGTTTTATAAAAGAGGAACAATTATTTGGATTTACACAGATAGAAAATACTGAAGCTTTCCAAGTTCCCATTGATATAAATTTAGATATTATTTTGGAAATGAAGCCCGAATCTGTTAAGCCTGCAGCCTTTGAAATTGTGCGGAAAGCTCAACGGGACCCAGCAAGATAATGTGCTCGGAAATCGTTTCTTTTTGTGGCAAACGTGATAGCGTTGATGTAGAAGTTTGCTGACAAAAAACAAAAACACAAAATGTTCTTAAACATCATTTACACGTTAAAATTACGGTTTTAAAACCGCAAAACTTCTGTCAAGCCATTTCTAGGATTTAAAGACTTCTGAATGAGGTGCCCCAGGCAGTAATGGAGTGAGGCTGGAGGAAGACAGTGCTGCCCCTCCCCCACCTACTGCTGCACACTGGTAGTCAGACGGCTGTCAAATAGACCAGTGTATTTGTGAGATATGTTTGGAAATATTTTCAGTCGCAAAAAAACCACAGTCGTGGCCACTTTTGTTGAGGTATCACACCACGTTTTAATACAGCTTTTTAGTTTGATTCTTTGCGTTGATAAAGTGAAACTGTGGCGTTTTATCAGAATCTCACACCTAAAATGTGTGACACAACCAAAGCTGGTTGCTTAGATGCACTGAAAACTGAACTTTTTCAAAATATCTTTTATATATTACAATAAAACTAACATGTCTGATAAGATCAGACATGTTATCAGAAAAAAAATTGTGGTTTTAAATGGAACAGAGGCTAAAGAAATATGATTCAAAACATGTATGTTTTGCTGATTTACTGGTTAGCTAAAAATCTGTTGTAGCTTAGACATACTTGCTTAGTCTGTTTGATGGGCAAACATGATTTGTTCTGATGCATTTAATAAATAAAACTGAATTTTTTTTTTTTTTTTACCAGAGTTCTTATCTCCGAGAATTGTGTCCCAATCTTTCTGCTTTGTGCACAGAAACCAGAACAGTGCGACAATATTGTTTTTACACAGAGAACTGCCTCTGACTGAAAAGTGCATTTCAGTTTTGTCAGACATTGTCACGTTTACTGCTTAGATATCTTACAGAAAAAAATAAATCTTTTCATAAACAGAGCTTTAAAAAAAAGAAAAGAAAAATTAAGAAGTAAAAAAGAAGTCTTTTTTGTGGGGTATGTGGAATAACTTTACTCATAATCTAATATCACCTTTCTCTTTCTTGCTCATGTCTTTGTTTTAGGTTTGTACTCCACCAAATTGTGTGCACAGATCGAAGGCGGTTCGAACACACACTCGGTAGAGATCGCTGCAGATTAAAAACATCCCGCTGCACTGGCTTTGATATTAAAGATAAAATTACTATAACTCTCTTGGAGCTTTAGCAGATTCTCCAACTCCAGTCAGAGGCAATCTATGAAAACGATGAAAGCTCTCCCTCTAAAAATTCATCACCTGCTTCAAATTGCATACAATTTCTACCTCACAAGCTGCACCGATCAATCGGCAGAAGAGTGGAATCAGCCTATTTCCCCTTCTTGATTCACAAATCAACAAGCGCTTTCAATTCCTTCATCTGTTGAATTTAAAACTTCTATCGACATAAAGGAAACGACGGCAATTTTGTCTTTATAATCTTCAGAATAAAAGGGGTTGGATTGGGTCGAAAATAAAGGCAGGACAGACCTGATCGGTGCATCTCTGCTTACAAGCTAACCAGGTTCTAATGGAGAACATTTCACATTTATGTTCAGCCTAACAGGGAAAAAATACTTTTTTATGGAGAGTAAATAGAACAATAAACATTAAAAACCTCATCAGGCCACCCGCACAGTCGGTAGTGGGGTAGTAAGTCAAAAACAGAGGAAAAATACAGGAAATCAAGCATTATAAAGTATGTTTTTACTCCTATATCAAAGTAGGGAAATGCTTAGTTTAATGCTGCTTGTGCATTCAGGTGCAATCGGTGCTGGTCTGTGAAGAAACACACTGCTGCTGCTCTCAATGGGAGACATGATGCTGCAGCTCCAGCGCCACGTAACGCCGCATCTCCTTCTCCATCATCTCCTGATGCCAGTCTGAGCCCCCCCACCGACTTTCTGTGTGTGCAGGTTGGTGACGTAGGGAGACAGGAGGACAGAGAGAGAGAGACCGAGAGAGAGACCGAGAGAGGGAGAGATGGATTGATAGACAAATGCAGGGAGGGCGGAACTTGGAGTAACTGTGTTTTTCTCTTTTTTTTCTTTTGCCATCTCGTGATGATGATAGTGCTGATGATGATCGCGGTCGCCGGATTTGAGGTAAGCGGAGAGCTTTCTGTAACTTCCCCCCAACAATAACAGTGATAGATCCGACACCGTATCGGTCATCTCCCCCGAAACCCCTCAGCCCCCTCCCACTGCCTCACTCCATACCCCTCCTCCCCCCACGGCAACAACTCACCGATTCCGGACGAGGAGCTCTGCGTCTCCGGGCGTCGGAACGGCGACGGTCCGCGCGCTGACGGCCTCTCTGAAATCCTGACTGAGCTTGGTGACGACCAGCTTCCTCATGCTGCTCGGTATGGAGGAGCCTTTGAAATCCATGAAGTGCGCCGAGTAGGACATATCGACGATGAAGCGCCTCGGAACCGTCGGGCGAACTCCGGGAAGCGCGTCGGCGACGAGCGACCCGCCGGCTCTCCTCCCCAGCAGCAACAGCAGCCGCAGCGGCGACGGCCTGACCATGGCTCCGAATTGTGGCAAAGTTCACGGAGCAAAACTTGCCAGTAACGAGCCCTGCTGCCGTTAGTCTGCGCCACAGGCTCTGTTTTTCTTCCCCCTCTGCGCATTGCGCGGCGCGCGCAGATCAGATCAGGCCGGGCGTTTCGACGAGTGAAAATAAATGAACCACTCCGCGCTTTTGCTACGCAGTATCTACAGCTAAGAAACCACGCTCTGAACGTGTGTATGTGCGTGTGTTTTATTGGGATTCAAACGCAGCATCGCCGCAGCTCAGTGGGGAAGCAGCGAGGTGTACTCGCTGACTTGTCGTCGGAGTCCCTCCCCTTTCCCGGACACACACAGCATTCACTTCCTAGTACAAGCAAAGGTGAAACGGATCAATCCACGCAAATCCCAACGTATCCCCTCCACACACATCCTCCACAAATTCATTGTAACATCTGAAATAATAATAAAAGAATATGTAATTTGAAAACGCGCTCCAGTTTTGCCTGTCTGATAGTCAGTTTGTGTGGGTACACCTGTAACCAGAGCTTTCTCACTGGCGGTTCGTGGAATTTTGCTGTCATCTGATCTTCTTTTTGGGGTTGTTTCTATCTCTCTGTCTTGGAAGTCCGCGCTGACATTTGTAAAGGGTGGCAAAGTGAGGGTGAGATGTGTATGTAAGAAGAAGCAACAGTGACATTTCAGGAGTGCTATCAATAAAGTGTGAGCACCCTCCCATGTGAAACCAGAGACCCCGTCCCAACAAATTTTGAAAAATTCCAGAAAGTGGGCGGAGCCAAATGAGAGTGAGGGGCAAAGGTCGAGGGTAAGTGCAGTTAGCACTGATGCTAATTTAGAAACTTTGTCACTATTTTGTGACTTTCCAGACGCCTCTAGTGACTTTTTAATCGAAAACCAGCAAGTGACAAATCTAGTGACTTTCTGTGTTAAAGACTTTTATGGACAACGCTCTGCAATTCAGCTGCAACTCAATAAGCAGCAAGAGCTAGCATTAGCACTGTTTTAAACAAACGGTAGAATTCAACTTTTTAGCCACTCCTGAGACGGTTTTAGACAAAAATAATGCAGAATTAAACATGAAAATGTCAACATTTGCACAGTAACAAAAACATAGAGCCCTAAATAACCTCTTTCAACACTGCTGAAAAAAAAAAAAAGGTTGATTTAGGGGTTAGCTAAAACCCAATACACTTAGCTATGTTTTTAACTCTATATAACAGAAATAAGATGTTTTGATATGTTAGCACATGCTGTCTCAATCCCTGGAACATTTTGTGAGGAGGATTTCGGAGCTAGCGCAAATCTCGTATTTCACCCACAAAATTGGAATATTTTTTAAAACATTAACAACTAAATATTATTTGTATTAACCATAGATGTAAACCATTAGGACTGCTAATAGCTGGTTCATTTCTCCAACTTTCTTAGTGTTTTATAGCCTCCATATTGGATACTGTTTGGCACTGGCAATGCCTAAAAATCCTTATAAATTATCTAGCAGCTATTGGCCAGACCATCTTTTATACATAGTAATTTGTCTAAATATGAATTTAAACTAGGAAAAGACATGTTTGAAATAGTTGTAGCATATTTATTCTTGCAGTTATCACAGCAGAACATTATCTAAATTGTATTACTGTTCTAGATTTGTAGGGATTCCATCTCGCCCCCCTTACCTTATCAAAACTTCCCAGTGCCGCCCCAGCAGATACTAAAGAATTTAACAATCCAAAATTTCTTAGAACAATTTAAAGCAAAGAAAAAGAAAACACAGTTTATAAGCATAAGTCAGGTGATAACACAGCTGGCAGTACAAGATGAGAACGCTTCCATGAATCTCCGGTAGCGACCCCCAAGCCTGTTGTTCACCCCCCGTCCAGACGGTGTTGTTGTATTTGTTTGCTTCTCTGGTTTTAAGAGATAAGTCTGAATGAGTTGCAACATTTATATATATATATATATTTGCAGCAGCAGCAGGAGCACAATGAAGCTCCTATTTTTTCGGGTGCCTCCCCCATTCTGGCTGCCCCTTTTCCAAACTTTCTGGGCGCACCCCTGCCTGGATGTAAGTTTGGGTTCCATTTGTCTCTAAAACGGAGGTTTAGTGTTTTTAAAGCGAGAGGAGAGAGAGAGGTAGAGAGAGGGAGGAAAAGAGAGAGAGAAAACGAGAGAGAGAGAGAGAAAACAAGACAATTAAAAAGATTGACAGGTAGGCTCCTCTGTCAGGGGTGACGCTTGCGGAGAGGGGAGGAGTAAAAACTGTAGCAGGAAAAGCCACTCGATGCGTCTGTCTATCAGTTGAGACTGTCTGAAACAGCTTCCAGATCCACCGCGTTTCCCCCATTTTTTTCCCACCTCCTCTCCTTTCGGGAGAGCGACCTCGGATCAGTCCCCTGGAGTTTCATTCTTCCTCTTCTTATTATTATTATTTCTGAAAGACGCAGACGTTTTTTCGCTCCTGTCGATGTGATCTGATCAGATCGGATCTGATCCGAGTGTTTTATTTTTTATTTTTTTACATATGTATATATATACATATATTTTGGGGGGGCGAAGCTCGGATGCGCCTCTTCACCGCATGAAGCTGAGATCCTTAAAATAAAGAAAAGCCACACCGACTCTGTCCGAGATGAGGCGTGGAAATTATTCGCACCACTCTTAAAAGCGTAAGTACGAGAGAAACGAGAGTGCATGTCTCAGTTTATTGTTCCCCTGTTTCTCTTTTCCCTTCTTCTTCTTCTTTTTCTCTCAAATGGGAGAGGAGAGGAGGGGAAGGGAAAAAGTCTCCGCCGGACGGCTGACGCTGGATCCGGGCTGAGGTGGTGTGCAGGGGACGGGGTTGACATGAACCCATCTTAACGCCTCGCTCTCTGTCTGTTTTCTTCCTTTCTTTTTAGGTGTCTGGGTAAAGAAAAGAAGGAAACGGGAGCAGGAGTGGAGACTGCTCCCTCACATCGGACCTTATTTGTTTGGTGAAATCACCTTTTTTTTAAAAAAAAAAAAATATATATATATATATATATAGTTTTTGGCGTGCGTAAAAAGGCGCAGCAAACTATCTCTCTCCCCCTCCCCTTCAACCGGGACTAGATTATTATAGGGGGATTTATTTTTTCCACACACCAAAAAAGGAGTGAACTGAAAACTTATTTATTTATTTATTTTTTTTTGGTGCTTTATTTTGTTTCTTATTATTAACACTGTAATTGTTTTATTATTTTTTTTTATTATTGCCGGCCAAGAAGAGACATGAAGGAAGATGATATTTGATGGACACGGAGGTTTCGGGAGCTGGCCGAACCCTCAGTTTCGCTGAAGCCGAGCCTCAGCCATCATCCACATCCAGCAGAGAAACGAGAAGCCTGGCGCTTTTTTTTTTTTTTTTTTTTTTTTTGAGCCTCAGAAAAGGGATGATTCCTCAAATCTGATCAGACTTTGACTTCTCTCTCTTTTTTTTAAAATACATAAATTAAATAAATATACCTGCATGAGAAGCTCCGTGGAAGGTGACGGTCACTATGCCGAGGAGAAAGCAGCAAGAGCCGCGGCGATCAGCAGGTACAGCCCGCTCCTTCCCTTTTAAACCTTTCCTTTTTCTGAAACATGTCACATTTCATTTTTGTTTCCACGTTTTAGTAGGTTATTAGTTGTTCTTTTTTTTTTTAAAAACAAAACAAACAAACACATTTCTAATCCGTCTGTCTTGTCATCCGTGACTCACACTAGTTTGGATAAAGTGACCCAAACTGCGCAAAAGACGCACGGATCCGGCCACTTTTTCCTCCCCCTGGAAACTTTTAAGAATAGTGAGATAAACTAAATGGTATGTTGTTGTGGGGGTAAAAGCGGGGAGGGGAGTTTAGAGGTTTTGAGAGTGAGTGAGTGAGTAATGATGAATAATTGACACAGAGAGTCGGGTTTTCCCCTCTGTTTCTCTCTCTCTCATTTTTGGGTTTTATTAGAAGATTGCCATCCTTGATTTGATGCGTGATTGATCGCCTGTCATGTGGCACTCTTTGATCTGTTCATCCCCGATAAACATCAATAAATCCCCTCCGTGAAGGCTGCAGCGTTGGCCAATCAGACACACGTGAAGCCTTCTGTTTTATTGTCATTATTATTATTATTGCATGTAATTTTTTCTATTGTTATTTAGGCCAAATCAATCTTATAAAGTTGGGAATTTAGTATAAATAAAAGAAGGCCAGAAGCATCAGCTCGTTTATTTTGACGTGCATGTGTAAGTGTAGGACTAATAACTAAACCACACAGTGAAATAATTTTGCTACAGTTGCTCTGTTTATGTGAATATTTGTAATTTGGGGGACAAGCAAAAAATATTAAAATAGAAAAACAGTAGAAAACCCCCTATTTGGAAAGAATCAGTATAAATCACTGCAAAATGAGGTACACCCATCCAATCTCAGTTAACAACATTAGATGAATCTGAAGGTGGCACATATGTACAAAAATAAAAAAAAAATAACACTGGAGTCTGTTGTGATCGTGGTTCTGCACTTTGATGGCCACAGGTAGGAAAGATCTCCTGTGGCGTTGTGATGGTGCTTCTAAGTGGAATCATTCTTTCTCTCCTGTGATTGGCCAGCACATTGTACAGTAGGGTGTATGCACTTTTATTTTTTTCTTTCCAGACACAAATAAGAAATTTCTCTTCCGGATTTATCCCACACTCCCCGCTAGAGCAGATATACCTGAATGCTGTGATGTTTAGCAAAGTGACCAGCTGACAGAAGCAGTTATTGGGGAAAAGGACCCCACAAGGTTGACATGTACTAGTTTGGATTTGGATCTGAAACCCCCACCACCACCACCAACCATCACCCCCACCCACCCCCTCTGCAGCCTTTAAACAAATGTAAATGAGTGACAGGGGCTTTTCTACCTCTGTGCTAATGAGGCTGAGCCTTTGAAGTTAGGCATTAACAACTGCAGCGAACAAAAGACAGTTACAGAATTTTAAAGAGATTTTTTTTTTTTTTTTTAATATGAGGTGCAGAGCAGGTCGAATGGGAGGCCCGGCTGCCGAGGACTTTGAACTCAGCGGGTTTTATCATTGTGATGATGTTGAGGAGGAGGAGGAGGAAGAGGAGCAGAGGGACTGTGTGACGGAGACGATTCTCCAACTGAACAGTCTTCCTGGAATCACTGGGCCACACTGGGAAGCCGGGGGATTCGGATTTCCACTTCCAGGGCTCGCCGTGCTTTTCCGCGCGTGGTTTTTGAGGGTTATGAAGAGGAAGGCGTGCGTGACATGACACCGCCATGACCTCCCCGCCCTCTTCTTTTCCTCACATCGAAAACGCACACATAAACGCCAGCAATCCAGCTGAGCGTCCGCCGGGAGCCGCGAACATCACGGCTCGTGACGGTCGATCAAACGGAGCGTCTTCCTCCGTTCTCCCAGGAAAACGAGAGTCCAGATAAGGACTTCCACTTGTACTTCACACACAGACACACACTCACACACACCGCAGTCTGGCCTGATGCTCTACCAGGAGCTGCCACTGACCTGCAGCTTCCTCCCTGTGTGCCACATCTCAAACTGCTATCGGTGGCGAAACTCAGACGTCACATGATTTAAAAAAAGAAACAAACAAAACAAGAGTTTCGGTGCAGATTTCTATTAATTTCACACCCACCTAAATAATATTATGTTGGCATTTACATACAGAAAAGATTTTATAACGTTTTACTGTCAAGTTGCTGAATAGATACATTTACTACACTATATTTTGCTGCGTTTTCTCTACAACTCAAATATAATTTGTTACTAAATATCAAATAACAAGAAATTTGCGTAACTTTTTTTTTGAAGAAATTTATATTTTTTTACAAAACTTTTTGATACATTCAGGGTCTCTGTCTCAATGCTTTGGAAACAAACGAACATGTGGGCCCTTTCGTTTTCGGCGGGACAGAGCCAGATCCAGTCGCAGGTTTTTACAGAACCGATTCCGTTACTTCTGTGACCCTCCAATCCCGGAAGTGTCGTCCTCCTGCTCTGCGTGACACCTTGCGGCTGTCCCTCCCTCCCTTCCCTCCCCTCCCTCTTCGCCGAACCACTTTGTCTTTGAGGCGGCAAAGATGAGGGACGAGCGGAGGACGGAAAAAGGAGTGGCTTTGCCTTTCATCCGAGGCGGTTCTCGGATCGGCTCAGATCATATAGTTGCTGCTTCGTCTTTTGAAACACGCTGGTTAATTATAAGACAGACACGCGTGTGTGTGAGTGTGTGTTCAGCTTGGAAAGGGTGGATAAGGGGTGCTTGTGGTGCCGCTGAGACGGAGGGAAGTAGGGGGATCTGTATGTGTGTGTGGTGGGGGGGTGTTGGTGGATGTAAGGTTGCTTCCTGTTGGCTTCATTAGAGAGAGCCCTAATTATCTGAGGAGCTGATGGATTTGTGACAGGCCCTAACGATTAATGCTGACAAATTCAGTAAGGTGTCAAGTCCGCAGCTGCCTTGATGTAATCAAGTTGATATTATACAGTCCCCGTAGCCCCTACTGCAGCACCGACTCAATTTACCAGTGCAGGTGACAAATGGACTTTGCTACCTGACTAATCACGTCAGTAGACAATGCCAGTTAATGACCTCGGCGTGCCCCCCACCTGTCTTTTACTCCCACCGTTCTCATAAGGTCGTAATAAGAGAACCTGGACATGCTCCGACATGTCCCGACCCTTTTTTCTGTTTGCATGTTAGATACGATTTTGCTTTTTCTTTCTTTAAATGCCGCGTCGATTTCCACAAACATTTCCCACTCGAAACATTCCTCTAAGTCGCCATCGTGGGCGTTTTCCATATTTATTGATATTATTGTTAGTTGTTAATGACACGGTTCCGGCCGCTGGGTGTATCAACTCGCCGAAGCGGTCCTAAGAGTTGTGTTTTGTGTTTTTTTTTTTTCTTAAAGTTCTAGACATCCTGTGGGGGAGCTTTTACGTTTTTCACATGTGTTGCTTGTAAATCAAAACAGTTTCCATGTTCTTCAGCTGAACACAAACACACACACACACGAGCTCCCTCTCTCCAGCCAGCTCGCTGAAGGCCTCCGGTTTATTCCGACCCGGAGAATCGTAGAGCCCGGGGATTCATGATTTTGCATGTTTGGGGCGGATCAGATTACACGGCGACCTTTGTGCTCCCAGTTGACGACGCTGTTATGTGATAGTCCTCCCCTCAAAATAATCAGCAAGTAGAGATTTATGCCCACCACCCACCCTATACACAAACACACAACACCTTTCTAATTTAATCCCTCTAAATACCTGTTTTTGTTTAGTTTTTGTTTATTTGACCAACTACTTCCTGTAACCATCTGAAAAGGAATCTGGAGGGACTTACAATTTCAAAGACTTCACAGTGTCTGAGTAAGCTGTTGGTGTTTGAGCATTGCCAAAATAAAAAAAGAGAGGAAAAGTGTGCGCAGGGGTGTGCGTGTGTGTGTGCGTGTGTGAAAGAAGCAGAAACAGCCGAGACCACGAGTGTGTGTGCCTCAGTGCTGACCGGTGTCAGTTTTCCTGGAATGAATAACTCAAACGAGCGCAGCGGTGACCACGCCAACTTAGTCATCCTCTTTAGCACGGCCAGCCTTCGCTTCTCATCCCCGCCCTCCCCCCTCCTGCCTCCAACTACCACCACCGTCGCCTCATTGGAGCAGGAAAACGAGCTGGAACAGGGTCACGGTTTTCTCTCGTCTAGCATATTTTTAGCCATTTCCAATCAAAAGCCTTGAAAAAACTGGGACCACCTATTGATCCCCCCGCTGCCTGTTTGGTTTGTTCGCTTCCGGTACCCTCTGAGTGCTTGTGTGTTTGTGTGTGTGTGTGTGTGTTTGGCACAGCGAGAGCTTGCGGCGCTGTAGTTAGCAGGTGGGCTTCAGCTGACCTGGTCAATAGCCTTTTTTTTTTTTTTTTTTGCTCCTGCACCGGCCTCTGAAAACGATAGTTTAAATTTACATCTGGGATTCTGGGAGGTCGGAGGTCAAACACAGTCAGCTTGCTCCTTTTTAATGCCTCAAGTAACAACATGTGCCTTTGCAAGGCATGGACTAGAATGAGATTATGGCAGTGTGTCAACCTTGAGTAAAAATATTACAGCACTTACACAAAGATTTTATTTGAAGCAAATTGTTTTTACACCTGCTTAAATAATATAACATAGTTCTTATTAAAGTCATAACATAATACACTCATTGTTACCTTGATGTTTAAAGACCACAAGCCTGCATTCCGCTGCTTTACAGATATGCAGCTCGTGTCAGATGTTAGCATAAGTGACAAACGACGGATTCGCCAAATATGGTTCCGTTGTCGCCTCCTTTCAACAACGGAAAGGAGGCGATTGCTGCTCCGTCCAGTTCGAGGAAAACTTCACGCTGACATCTCATTAGCAGGATTTTGAACTTTAGGAATGACGCAATGGAAAAAAAATCAAAGCTAACTTTCTAGAACCTCGCTTTTAGTTGATAACAGGCGTACGCCACTTCAGTTAACATTTGTCAGAGCTTTTCTTGTTAGCAAACCACTAAATTAAGGCTATTACATGCAGCACGATTACTAGCAAAAGATTTCAAGAACATTGCCTTAGCGAATGATCAGCTTTCAGCTCTATCTCAAAGGCTGCATTTATAGCAAATGTGTGGCCTTTATTGGCACAAAGATCACCCTGTTTATGTATAATTACACTTAAATGATGCATTGTTCTTTAGTCCTTCCAGTCCCAATTGTTGCAGATAAAATGTCATACAACGTGTGACATTTTATCACACTTTTCTGTGAGGCAGCTGATCCTAGATTCAAAGAAAAGGGGGAGTCAACAATGCAGTTTTGTTGCTATCTTTACCCGTCCCAAGCTTTTAAACCTCAGAGCACTTTTCAATTCATCATCCAAAAATGGAGGATGACACAACTGGAAACCTACAGAGACAGGGGGAAAACTCCTGCACTTCCTCCTCGAAGGATGGCATGTTGAAAAATGTTTGTGATTTTTCACAAACTTTATTTTATCGGTAATCAGCCCGTGCCTCACTCTAAGGCTTGCTTTGGTATTCTAACCTAAAGTCAGCATAGATAAATAATCAAACGAGAAAAACAGCTAATCTTGAGGGTTTTTTGTTCATGTTAGTTTTCGCTCTTTCATCTTAATACCAGATTTTGTCTCTATTTTTTCTATTTCTTTATAATTCTTTTTCGGGGTGTTCTGACTAAAGTCCTTTCCCCCAGGGGGGGGGGGCACGCTGCCGCCACCGCTCGCAGTCTGTTGCCCCTCGCTGCACTTTAAAACACACATGCACACCGTGAATCATAAACACCGTCAGACACTCGCACACTCACAGACACACACCTATACCTAATGCTTAAGTGCAGCCAGCATGTCTCTGTGGGAGGTCATAATGGAGGTGGCTTAGTATGATGGGAAATCATATCATTAAAGCAGCCAGATGTGCTTTGTTGCCTGCCTTGCAGCACATAAAAACAGCAGCAAGTCATGGGATCTGAAAAGGGAAAAAAAAGAAGAGAAATCCAAGTCTGAGAAAATCAAGTCTGAAACAGATAGAAAGCAGCCCTCTGGGACTGGGGCTGACAAGCAGTCTTACTGCTGACTGCCATAGAAAAACAATTTCCACCCAAATAAAGTATTTTTTCCCCCTCTTTCTGTTTTTTAAAAATATTGCAGCAGCAGAAACAAACTCTTCTCTGAACTTTTTTTTTTTTGAGAAATTCCGATAAGGAGGGGAAAAAAAGCTTTGATAAATTGCTTCCTGTCACTGTTATCAGCTCTCTGCGAAGTGTGCTTAATTACGATGTAATAGTGGTGTTGTGCTGAGTAATTACATTTTGTTAAGGGTCCACAGCGGGGATGTAAGACTTAAGAGCTCATTAATAGAAAACTGTTGATATGCTTTTTTTTTTCTTTCCTTCCTCGTCTGGCACATAGTTGGAGATATGAGGAAGATAAGAGGGGAAATGTTCGAGAGAACTAGTCATGCAACATTTAAGGCTCAAAAATTGATATCTCAAATTTTCTTAAGTAAAGTATTACATTAGCTGTGGGTAAATTTGCTTTCTTGATCAGCGCCGTGCCTCCTCAAGAGGCTACGGGAAAGTCTGCCAGAGCCAAATTTAACATGTTGCTACTATCAATAAAAGATGAGCAATTACAGAATATTTTGTCTAATAAGTATTTGAATTCCTCGGCGCTTGAAAAAAGCCCAGAAAAAAAAAAAAACATGTAGCTTACCCACTCATTACATCAGTTAGCAGGGGGAGTGAGAGGCAGCCCTTTGATGCCAACAAACAAACAAGACAAACGAGACGGGGCCCTCTACAGAAGAACCAAAGCCCTATCCAGGGACACCTATACCCCTGTGTACACCTCCCTTCCCCCACTTCTTCTTCTTCTTTTACTTCGGATCCTCCTCACATCTCTGCCTCTCCATCTTTTCACGTGTCTCCTGTTTCGTAGCGCTCCCTCTCCTCTTTCTTTCGCGCTTTCCTGCCTCTCATGCGCCTTTCTCTTCTCTCGGAAAAAAAGAGGAACTTTACTTTTGAGCTTTTCGTTTACGGCAAAAAAGCTTCCCGTTCCCTCCTGTGTCTCATCAGGCAGAAGTCAAGGCGAGATAGAGAGGGAGTTTCCGCTGGGCGGTCTTTTGAGTTTTAAGCTGCTTTTCCCTGCAAATAACAGATTATCCAAGCAATGTTTTGGTAACACTAAGCGATGAGTAAAATCTGGTTTTCATGATGTCAAGGTGGTCGGGAGTACCGGCTAAATGACGATCTTGGTCGCTGGTGTGGTGGTGTTTTTGTTTTTTGCGTGGGAAGGAGGAGTGGTGGGGTGAGGCTTTTAGGAAGGATAGTTAAGCTGACAGATGAACGGGACGACAGACAAATTCTCCCACAACAGCTGCGACTGCCGCCATTATCCTGACAGGTGTCAATTAAGAATTACTGTCTGGCCGGCCGAGCGCCCCTCCGGACTCACTCAAACGTCCCTCCGTCCCTCTAGTATGCCACCCCACCTCCTTTCCTAGGTCCAGCTGTCGACTTGTGAGAGAAATAACACTCAGATTCTCAGTTTCCCCATCTCTTGATCAATGGTAGCACCCAGGATCACAATTATTGTACATCTGTTGACGACCAGGTTGCTGGTATTACTACTTGCTAAATGCTTCCTGCTTTGCAACCCAAATAGACAGAAATGGTGACTCAAGAAGCAGTACCTTGCCTTACACCAGCTATTTTGAATATAAATCTTTCAGCTCTCTCAGATCTGGCGGGTTAACAAGCCTCATTTCATCTCTGGTTGTGTTTGTATGAGGGTGTGGATCCATTTCGTGCATGATATGTGCTGCACTTGCCTTGCAAAGTACCATCTACAGACTTACTGATTTGAGTTGTTGGTTCCCCCTCTGTTCACTGGCTTTCATCGAACGAGTTGATGGACATGCTTTTGCAAACTTTTTGCACATCTTGATGGCTCACTTTGGCAAATTTACCAACTGAGTGTGTGCTTGAGTATCAATAGCACATTTGATTGCGACACCTAAAAGAGATAAAATACACCACAGGTTCTTTGAAAGATGCTAATATTTTTAATCCCAATAGTGAGTTAAAGTATGGTATGTTTTTCCGCATTTGATGGGTTGATCTTCAATCAAACGGAAAACCTGTCTGATTCCGACGTCTGGTCGAGTGATCGGTGAATTTCTAGTCAACCGTCTCATGGTTTTACCGCAAGAAAGTGAAACGCTAATTTATTAGGCATCTGCCTACCCACTTGTCTCAGTTTATGAGGGTCTTTAGTATGCAGCTGAACTTTTTTCTTTGATTGGAAAGCTTAGCGGAAATGGTTAAATCAGCGGGACATTGATTCCTGCAGGCATGAGGAATAAAGAGGGAGAGCCTATATTTTCTACATACAGTATGGAATTCACCATCATGTTTACTGATTCTATGGTGATGTGTCATGCCGTTGACTCTGTACTTATCGCTCAGACTCTGTAATGAATGCAGTTTTCAGTGCTGCCGCAGAGTAAACACGGGGAAGGCTTCAATCGGCTGAAGGAGGAAGCAAAAACAGCAACGCTTAAAAAGCAACATGAGAGTGAGCGAGTAAAAAAAATAAATAAATAAAAGCTCCCCAGGAACACACAGATGGATTTGCATGTTCACTTGGGAGTTAGACTTTTGGATTTTTTTTTTCCTCCCTAGAAATCATTTGCCAAAAAAAATAACCGGGGAAGATAGTATCACTGTTTTGTGTGTGTGTGTGTGTGTTTTTCCTGCTTCTCCTGCTTTATTTGCATATCACTTGTTTTAAATAAGGAAAACCCTCTGAGAGATTTCTCTCTCTATATTTTTTCCTTTAGCTACAGTCGTTTTCATCATGACAAAACTATCATCTCTCTCGGCCTTTTCTCCCACCTTCTCTCCCCTCCCCACTTCTTCTTCTCCTCTTTTTATTTCATTCCTTCCTCAGGCCTGCCTGCATTCAGTCTCATTCCAGAATTATGCCGCTCAGAGCGATTATCAAACCTGAGAATATTTTTTTTCCCCATCCCCATGCAAATCACCTCACCGTGTTCTCTTATCTGCCCCCACCCCAGCCAACCCCCTTCCGAACCGTTTTGTGTAATCAAAGTAAACGGCAGCTAAAGCGAAAAGGGAAACGCTCTTTGTGGAGATGGATGGAGGGATTAAATATTAACCGGATGCGGCCGACTTAAGGCGAGTGTTTTACATAGCTGCTCCCGCCACGGATGCCGCACATTGATCCCCCCTCCGCCACCTCCTCCACTCAGCTCCCTCACCCTACCTCACCTCACTTCCCTTCACCCCGGTGCCTTTACTTGTTTGGCCGCCTGCCGTTAATTTTTCACCATCAACTCGCTGGCTTGGTCTGGAGAACAGAAACGGAGCGGGTGGAGGAGAGGGAGGCCAACGAATGGTTCAGCCATCATCCACCCTCTCTCTCCCTCCCCACCACCACCACCACCCACTCCTCTGCTTTTAACAGGGGCAGGTGAGATGGATGATAGCAATTTGAAATTTTGTTTGTGCGTGTGATCATGGAGATTGTTTTCTGTATTACCATGGTGTAACAATTCCAGTGATTAATTGAGGCGAATGCCGGGTTCTGACTGGCTGAATGGGGCTTGGGATATTTGTGTGTGCGTGCGTGTGTGTGTGGTGGCTTTCAGAATGTCCACCATCCTGCAATCCTGGCTCGTGAATGTAGTGTTTATCAGCTGACCTTGGCTACTCCCGGCCAAGAAAAACAAAAAGAAACCGGCCCATACAAACAGCGGATCCAGCTTGCCACACACTGCCCCTTCTGTCATATCGCTTCCTTCATTTCCTCCTTCCTCCTCTGCTCCAGCTGTGATTAAAAGTAGCAAAATCAAACCACTCAAGTCCAACTTTTTTACACCAAAAAGGGGGGGGGGGCTGCAGGGGAAAGACTAAACAAAAACAAAATGGCCACAGTGGCTTCACTATTTGCGCTTAAAGGACATCAGAGGTAGGAATGCTCCTCCAGCTGCGGCGGCGCTGCGGGTTCGCTCTCTGTTTGTTGTTTACATGTGTACAGCAATATCCTGTGGGTTACAGAGGCAGCTTGTTAACGAGGGAGGGAGAGGGGGCTCCGACCAGAGCCGGTTCATCCCACCCAGCCCCTCCGCCCCCACCACTCATCTCAGGCCAAATACACACACACTCACAAA
This sequence comes from Brachyrhaphis roseni, assembly GCA_903066815.1. Taxonomy (NCBI): domain Eukaryota; kingdom Metazoa; phylum Chordata; class Actinopteri; order Cyprinodontiformes; family Poeciliidae; genus Brachyrhaphis; species Brachyrhaphis roseni. The sequence goes on from CAEFZY010062012.1 coordinate 84,009, forward strand.
CACGCACGTACACAAAGTTGTTACACCGGTGCTGGTGACAGCACAGTGAAGGCCCTCTGGCATTTATAAATGTGTCCACCCTGCAGCAGAGAGAGACCCCCACCGCCAGCGGTCCCCTGTCCCTCCCTGCCTCTCCTGCATGCACCCTCCAGCCGGCGCACTCGTCTGACGAGGTCGTGGGCAGGTCGTGACCCCCAGGTGGCCGGAGTCTGGTCTACGCGGGTCCTTGTTTGCTCTCTTTTGTTGTTTCTCTGCCCTGCCGCAGAATTCTGGTGAAATTCCAGTTCAGTCAGTCCTTCTAAAAAAACAATTAAAAATGTAAAAATAATGCCTGTGTTTCACAGCTGGGAGGTTTTTGATGCCACATGCTGGTAATTCAACAGTTGTCATGCCACAAAACAGTGTAGTTTTTCTCCTTTATTTCCACAGAAAGTACCATAGCGTGGCTCTTCCTTAAATGCGTTCTAAAGTAGGTGTAATGTGGTACCACAATATTTCTCGTCTAAGCAATACTCATCTAGTGAAGCCTTTATCTGCAAGAAAGTTTAGGTTATTATTATGACACGTGCTATGTTCTGTATTTAACAACTCTTATTTTGATGTGAGAAAGGAAGTAGTTCTTTAGTTGCTCCTCTATGTTGGTAAAGGCAATAAATGATCATCGTTTTTAGACCATTTCTTCTGATTCTTACATAATTGGCTGTTTGATCGTTTTTAATAAGTTTGGATCACATTTGGTAATCTGTAGTTCAAAACAAATCAAGTACAAACTTTTAATTTGATTTGAATGGTGAAATAAGGTTATGCTTTGGCTCGATATGAAGGGTGCGTTAAACCTGGGACTCTTGATTTATAATGGCTGTATATACTCTGGAAAAACTGAGAGAAATCTTTGTTTCTTGAGGTGGCAGGAATGTAGTTCGTTCCGGCCAGGACATTTTATACTTCACAACAAACTCAAGGACAGAACTCCTGGGAAGACCTTCCACGGTAAAGCGAGAATAAAAACATTACTCCTTTTTTCTTTTTCTTTTTTTTCTGTACAACCAAACCCATTTGAAATTTTCTGACCAATAACAGGACAGTTCTCTGATGCCAACGGTGAAAAACGCTCTGCCCAGCCGATGTGTCGAGAACAAGCACAACCAAGCACCAAGTTTCTTGGTCGGTTCGTGCGGCGTATGTGTTTTAAGACAGGAAGAAGTTCTTGAGTTGCCCTGTTGTATTGCTTGCCGTGAGCGGCAACACAACAGGGCAACCTTCGGGATTCTGAAGAAAAAGGAATTGCTGGCAAAATTAAGAGACAAGACACAAACGAGTTGTAAGGACTGTGAGGATAGAGTAGCTAATTGTTAAGCGCTAATAATGCTAAAGTTAGCATCTACATCTTAGCTGATTATTATTGTCAAACTAAAGGGTTGTTTCCCAGTTTTAATGAGTCTGGATTGCATATGATCATCTTTAGGTCAGTATCTGAGACATTTAACTTGAATTCGTAAATTCCACAGTAAATACAGTTTTGATTTCCTGAACGCTTTATTCAGTTTGGGAAAACACAAAAACAGAGAGTTTTCGCATACATTTTTCATCTTTTTGGCATTTGGGATTTATGAGAAAATGACACAGGCTAGTAAAAAAAAAGACTAATATTGTACACTGATTACAGCTTCTTTAAAAGACACTATGTCCTCAGTACCATGTATCGTCATCTACACCCCCATGTTACTAGCTACTGGTAACTTCTCCTCTGTCAGATCACAAACTTCTCCTGCTTCTCTATTCTGTATCCTTCTTAGTGCTCTCCTCCCTGTCTTTTCTGTGTCTCTGTCTCTTTTGCACGCCTTCAGTAAAAGTAGCCCTGGTCCCCATAGCAACACATGGTGAACTCTTACTCATTACCCTGTGTTTGCAAGCTGCTGAATGGTATGAATCCTGCTCCTCATTGCTGTAATTTTATGCCAATGGGACTGTCATGATTTTATTTTTCCCTTTTTCTCTCACTCTCTCTCTCCCACCTGACCACCTTGAGCAGAAAATGATGGAAATATTTAATTTCCGAAATGTTAGGTCAGTCGGTTTAGTGGATGCCATCCGTCCTTCGTGTTTCCTTTTCTTTCCTTCTTTTTTCTTTTCTTTTTTTCTTCTTTTGACCGTTAAAGCTCTTGTGTGCTGATAACAGGTCAGCCGTTGAGGGCGAAACAAGAGGGGTGGGAGGAGTGGTGAAAAGTGAAAGGGATACTGATGAAGGGAGGGCAGGCGAGGAAGAGGAAGAATCAGGATGTGATTATTGAGAGTAAGAAAGTGTGTAAGCAAGATGGGAGAAAGAAAAAAAGAAAAAGGGAAAGATTTTCTTTATGTTGGCTCACCCGTAGCGTAGGCGGTGCACAGAGTGGAAGAGGTCAATAGGATGCCGTGATAGGCTAATCTGCCAGGAAAGGGAGGGTTAGGGCAGGCCTCACGGGAGCAGCTCATTGGCTAGATTCATTTGCCCCTGTGAAATAAAATCTCACTGTGTCTTTGTGTTGCTCTCTTTCTCTCTTTCTCTCTCTCTTTCATCGCTCCAAGATTGATAGTGGAGGCATTTTGCTCTGAAAAGTTCCTCTCGAGTGTGTGAATATTTATCCGCTCGTGTACATATCCCGTATCTGCTCGTTTAGCCTTGTGTGTGGCATACTTTTCTCAGTCCATCCCAGTTCCTGTGGGAGCGCCAGTGTGTGTCTGTGGGCGTGTACGCTCAACATTTCCAGAGCTCTGTGTGCCGGTGTGTGTTTGTGCGTGTGTGTGTGTGTGTGCTTCCCTTATTCCAGTCAGACACATGGATGACAGATGACCCAGTGGGAGACACCAGCCATCCTGCCCAACCGGAATCTCTCCACACTCCCTCCAGCCCCCCCCTCTACTCTCCGCCCTCCTCCCTTTTGCCTATTAAAAAGTGTGCTCTTTGTTTACTTCCTCGGCTTTTTGCCATAAATCCTGGATCCACCTCCTATGTGGCGCTGCCCTCTTTTCCTCAGGTTATGGCTTTGAACGCGATCATAATGGCTGCGTCACGGCGACTGTGTGTGCGTGCGTGCAAGAGGGAACAAACCAGCCGCAACCTGTCTACGTGCGAGCTCGTCTGTCGTTTTGTGTGTGCGTGCGTGTGTGGAGGGGGGCTCAGTGGACCAGAGGAAACCTAAATCCTTATATATAAAAAGGCCGTGCACTCAGCCCGGGCCGAGGGAATGGAGGGAGGGGAGAAGAAAGAAGGGGGACAGAATCCGAAGGAGAGAGGGAGAGGGAGAAGGGGAAAAAAGTTGATTTCCTTTTTCAGCAGAGCCATATATCACCGGGCCTCCCAGCTGCAGTGTCACAAGCTGACAGAATGACATGTGTCATTTATCAAAGGGGCCAGGCGGGGGCCTTGGGAAACGTGCACCACAAAGCCTGAGAGAGTTCATTCCAACACTCAACCCTCCCTTCTTCCTTCCCTCCCCTCATCTCCACTCCTTTAGCCCGCCCCCACTGTTCACTCTCCTCCTCGTTCACTCGTTCCCCCCCCCCCCCCCTCGACATCACCACCCACCCACTCACTTTGCCTGGTGCTGAAAAAAAAAAAAAGGGCCCTGTAATGTTTGCTGTCTTCACAGCAGCTGTGTCTCTGTGTGTATGCAGGGTTACCCCCACTGAGTTCAGAGCTGGGCTGCACCTTAGAGCCAAACTCTGCTCAACTTTGAGGCAGAGAAAAAGAGACGGGAAGAGGATCTTTGGTCGGTTAAGCGAGCGCTCATAAACACCTCGACCTGATGCACTAAATGTCTTTCTGAAGCCGTTAAAAATAAAAGCAATTACAGTGGGTTGCAAAAGTATTTATACCCCTTAAAATTCCTAAACGTTTGTTAGATTTGTAACCCAAAAAAAATTGTTTCGGTGCATTTTGCTGGTATTTTATGACAGATCAAAGCACATTAGTGCATAATTGTAGCCTGGCCATCGCCTTCCTACGCTATTCCGCCCAGTTCTAATCTCTCTTCACAGCTCAGTCTAGGCTTTTTCTCGTTGAAGTGGATTCCTCTGGTAAAATTTCTACCGGGCCAACCAGCAAACAGAAGAAGTTGTGAACGATGTTGATATTCTTCGCTGTTTTAGAATTGTAATCTGCCTGTAGTTTTAGCAATTCCAGCAGAGGAAGTGAATTAATCTGTTCAGTCCATGTTGGCCACATTTCCAAATATTGAATTAACATCAGCAGCCACCTCGTTCAGCTGGACTCTTCTCTCCCTTCAGTGAAGGTTGGTTGTTTATAGCGCAGGCAGTCTTTGGTAAGCTTCATAGCTTAAATCAGGGGTTGCATATGTCATGGGGAAATGTTAGTGATTGGGTAAAAAAATGTTTTCGAAGTCTGTCATGCATTTGTATTCATCTGTTCTCAGCCAGTACTTTGGACCACCTGTCCCTACCAAGTCTGCACACCTAGAGATTCATTTTTTTCCTCTAATGTTGAGCTAAACAGCTCAACATCAATCAGATTGGTTAGCATCTGTGAAGTTCAATGTTCAAGTCTTGCTATAGGTTTTTATTTTACGTCTGGACATTGACAACCTAACACATGAACATGCTTTTCTTTAAGCCATTGTACGGTAGCTCTGCCCTGTTGTTAACTCTATCTCTGACCAGCTTGGGCCACCATGTAATTTGTACAGCTATAAGTCATGTTGGCCTAAAAGTTCTGACTGAAATCTCTTCTTCCCACATGCTTTGTTGAAAACGGAACTCCTTATTTTGCTTTCTTGTTGCTGCTACTACTAGTTGTTTTGGCAACAAGATTTTTATATCTCTTCCAAAAGTTACCAAGGGCCTCTTGACTACTTCTCTCTTTAATGCTCTCCTTGTCAGTGGAAGTTGATGTCCAGGTTTTCAGACCTTGTTTTCACGATTCTGTGTTTTTCTCTACTAAACCTGAGACCTTCAAAGAACAGCTGGACTCATACTGAGATTAGATTTCACAGAAATGTACTCTATTTACTAACTAGTTGACTTCTAAAAGTAATTGGGGTAAATGGGGCTGAATACAAACACAAGTTACACTAAGAAAATACTTTTTTTCCTTTTTTTCTACTCCAAAATTAAGAGCTGCTTTGTGTTTGTCTAGCACATAAATTATCCCCCTAAAATACATTGAAATTTGTGGCTTTTAACATGACAAATAGTTGACACTTTTACATGGCTGTGTACCAAAGCATTGATCTTAACGCTCTGGCTGTTTCTGTTGTGGTTTCAGACTGTTTAAAAGAATCACCGTTTGCATCCATCAGCCAAGAGTTACACACTGCAACTTAGAACAAAGTTACAAGAGTTTCTTTCTTTTTTCTCCCTGAGAGGCTACAGCTTTCATGGTGTGTTAGATACCGCAACCCCTGATTTAACAGCCCATTACGTCTATGAGCAGAGGAATGCATTTTGTATACAATGTGCCACCTACAATATAAAGCAGCGTCAGTCCAGTTGTGGCATGTCTGTCTACCAGCTTTTTCTTTTTTTCTTCTTCTTCTTCCTCTTTTTTGTCGACGTCTTACCTCAGCGCACAGACTCCAAACCCGACTTCCTCTCATCCATCATCGGCTCACCTTTTATCCCGGGCCTTCATCCACCCCCACACCCGGCCTCAGCTGGGGTAGACTCCATTCTGGCCACTTCCTGAATGAATGACTTAACCTACCTGTATGCCCTTCACCACCATGAGCTCCCCCTTTGTTTGTTAATAGGCCTTGTTGTCGTTTCTGTTCTCTCTAATGTTGCTTCTTGCTTCACGGAAAGATTCTTTGTGAATGTTGTCACCAGGTATGGGCATTATTTATTTAAAAATATATATATATATATATTAAGCATTGCTCAAAGCATACATACTGTTTTACCATCTGTCTAGACAGGCTTGTGATGCTTTCCGATTAATTTTTAACCACGCTCACATGGCGTAATGTCACAACATACACCTTTTTTCTTTTCACTGAAATTGCAACACATAGCAAGTGCAATAAATAACTAGATAATTACTTGAATAGAAAGTTCAGAAGGTGACAGTAAGATTGCAGAATCAACACCTCTACAGGCTGGCTTTGTTAATAATCTGTAGGGGTGTGATAAGATTTCGTGGAACTATAGGAAAAAAGCACTGTATTTGTTGTCAAAGTAAGGACTCCCTTGCTAAGCTGCTGTTAGCATTTGTCTTTGTCTTGTGACGCAAGTTTAAACAACCATCATGAATACAAGTTGTAAAGGCGTGTGCTTTAATCTTGTCACATTATGTACGTTTGAGATTTGTTTTTTGAAGGAAAAAAAAGAAGCATTTGTTGATTTGGTGCCATTCTAACAGAGTCAGGTAATCAAGATGTAGTCAGGCTAGCTAGCACAAAGTGTGCAACGATCAAAATGCTTATTTGGGAGCATTTAGAGAATTGAGTTAAAAAATTGAAATGGTAGCAGAATGATTGACATAAGCACTATGACTATTATGACTGGCTAACCTGAGCTGCTAACAATGCAAATGTTTGTTGTTAGCTTAGAGTTTTCTGCTAGCATTCAACTAAAGGGATATTTTGCTGCTTTTCTTGGGTTTGAACTGCATTTAATTGTCATCATGTCTAAACTCAAGTAGGTAGACTCGTGAAACCTGACACTGGTTGATTTTTGCACTGAAAATAAATTCTTCAAATCGCAGTTGGAGTCTTATGTTACTTGTGTTTGTGAAAACGGAAAACAGGAATTTCAATCCACTCAACTTTGTTTTTATTCATCCACTGCCACATGCATTTCTCCTTAATGTCGAAGATGTTGAAACTGTAATGTTTGCTTTGGCTTCTTCTTCTTTTTGCTTGACCTTCATTCATCCATTGCCTTAACATTTCCAGAATTTGGAAGCTGCCTCATGTTAACATTTTTGGGGGGTTTAGCTTGTGCTTCTTTCTTATTTTTTTCAGTCTCTTGACAGCTGCTGAACTATTTTGGTGAGAGTTTGTTTGAAGTTTTGTCACTAAGTAATACATTACAGTATTTTCACTTGACTGAAAAAAGCTGCACATTTGAAAGCTTAAGCCGCTTGTTACACCAAAATAGTGGAGTGACTGTTTGCACCTGTGCATTACACATACTGCAGTAATTCTCCTGAACAGATGGGGTCACTGTTGAGGACCCCACTACCTTTACACATAAGTAACTTTACCAGAAGAAGAGTCAGCAGGAAGCAATGTCTACATTAAAACATACGTCAGAAATGTAAACTTATCTTTGCACTTCAGACATCAAATGTGAAATCAAAATCGTTGCTACTGGGAACCTTAATGTACAATAGTACAGCTAACTTAAGCTATTATACTTATATTTTAAATAAATCACAAGTTGTACAGCTTTTATCGGGATTATGACCACAAACATCTTGCAGCGACTTTCAGTATTGAATGCACAAACATTTCTAAAGGTTAAGAAGAAGAAAAATCATTGCAGCATGAACAGTCAGGGTGGGGGGCTTCCGATACAAACCGTCGAGATGCAACTTGCAAGAATTCGCTCCCCCAAGCCCCCTTTTTGTGCTGACTCGTGATGTCAATTACAAACGTTTATTCATCTCTAAACAGAAAACATATCGTTTTGCGGTGCAGACAGCCTCGTCCTGGCAGACCAGACAGCCTCAAGAAAAGCAGAGGAGCTCTCTCTGGGTGGAATTCTCCTTTTAATTATTCAAAATCTAACACGGCGCAGATCGAGGTAGAGGAGGGGAGACGGGGAAAGTGAATGAGAGGTGAGAAAGCAGAAGAAGATGAAGAGGTGGGGTGGGGGGAGCCTTACTGACAGTAGGACGCTCCTTTGCTTTGTCTGTGGGGGTTAGAAGAGATGGTCGATCATGAGGGGAAAATTCAGCGGCCGCGTCACCGAGGAGTGACCCTTCAAACAGGTCGCGGATAGTTCACTCTTTAAACACTTCCTCCCTTCCCCCACTGTTCCTCTTTGCGTGCTGTGAAAGGTGTTTTCACTCACACTGTGACAGATTTTAGGTCTTCGCTCGGTAATCAGCATTCAGACGCAAGTTGATTTCATGACTCAATTTGGGTTGGATGAGCAGTCACCAAAATTTATCTGCATAAATGTTGATAGAATTTTTGTTTTGGCTCAACATATTCATCCTTATCTCCACTCCTGGCTTTATTTCGGACTGTCTTTATGTGATTTTTGTCTCATTCTGTGTGGGTAAACACCAGAAAAGTAGAAAGCAAAAGAGGAAACTTGTTTTTCTTATCTGTCCTTATAACCCATATTCAGGTTTGCAGCTAAATATGAACTGACACATATCACTCAATCGCTCAAAAGCCATCATATCCTGCCCTTTCCTCTGTCAGCACCTTTAGGCCATCAATTGCCCTACCTCCCACCCAAACCAAGAGAGCACCTGAACAGCTCCCCCACCAGCACCTTCAACCCATTCAGCATTTTACGAGATGGATGCTTCTTTAAAGCAGAGATTGATTGTGGGTATCAGAGTTATGGTGCCATTCATCACAGTAGATATTATTCAGATGAGCAGCAATGAGCAGGGAAGTGAGACCCTAAGCCCATTGATGAGGTGGGGAAGTGGGAGAGGTGGAAGTGGGGGCAGGGGGGTTGATTGATTCTAGATGAGTGTGCATGAGTTTCTAGGGGCCCTTCCACAATTAGTACCTTTATAGTTACTAATTATACATTTTTGGGGCCTTTATAGTTTTATTTTGGGAATAATGAGCATAAATTCTCCTAAAAATGCTAAAATCTCACCCATAACCTAAATCAAGTTTGTAGTATTTTCTGACAGCTTTTGACTCCCCCCAGTTTCTGATCAGGCTTTCTCTAGTCTGTTCTGATTTCCAGTTTTTCTTAATGTCAGAACTGTTGATTCTGAATCGGACCTGTTGTTTCTTCTTAACAGAATTGCAGCACAAAATAGAAATCTGCAAGTTCCTAGATAGATGTGAAAGTTCTGAATCCAACAGAAAATAGAAAAGTATTTTCTATAATATATATATATATATATATAAAACATATTTATGCAAAATTTGGTTGCAACAATATCTTGCCGCTGGGTAAGAGTTGACTGGCAGACTGAACAAAACATCCATGACCCGTCTCCTTAAGTTACCAAGCGACCAAAACTACAAAGCGACAAAATGACTAGCACCTTTTTTTTAGGTGGCACATAGTTTTGCCTTTATTGTTGGTAATGTTTCTGCATCTTGCTGTTAATTATATATATATTCTCATCGGTGTGTGAGTGTCTGTCTGCATTGGTCTCCACTGATGCGATCTTTCTCCGTACCCTCTTCTCACCGGTCTCGGATTTACGGCTTCATTAGAATCCTTGCGCTACCTCCCCTTCTTCCTCTCTTTTTTTTTTGTACACGTCTGCCTCCTTCTGTGCGGCCGCATTTGCAGACAAAACGCACAGCCAGCCGTACGGTCAACATGCCGCTCTCTCTCTTCAGGGAAAGCTGCAGCTAAAGTACTTTTCATTCTGGCACTTTGTATAGTTTGTTTCAGTTCTTGTTTGTCATCCTTATAAATAATCTGTCATTGTTCGTCAAGGCTTAGCACCTCATTGTGACTCGAGAGTTGAGGCGCTGCGGCGGTTTTTCGGAGGTGCTTCCCTGCCCCCAGGCAGCCCCACTCGGCTGAAAAGAGCCCCCTTATTGTGTGTGTCGTCTTTTATGGCGCTGTCTGAAAGAGAGGGATGCACTCCAGTCGGCATTCAAATGCACGTGGTGAAGCAGCCAGCAGAGCAGGACAAACACTACTGGTTGTAAAACGCTTTGAAAAGGAGCGTCTGCATTTGAGTGTGTGAAGACGGTATGGATGCATGTGTGGGGGTGTGCGTGCGTGAGAGAGAGGGTGCAAGCTTGGAACTGAAAGGATTTCACTCACTTTACATCCACTTTTTTAGTTTCTTGATACAGCTTGTGTCCACCTGTCTCCTGTAATCGCCTGAAATGACTTTCTTCTTGCAGGACTAAGAAAAGAACCTTAAAGTTTGGGCTTTTCAAAGTTCCCCCTCCCCATCACCAACACTATTATCAGGAGTCAAGTCATGCAGAAACGTAAAAAAAGAAAAAAAGAAGAAGAAAAAAAAAAGAAGGTAATCACACTTTGTGCTGGTGCTTTTGTCGTCAGTCCGTGATGGAAATAGGTCTAAATATGAGATTAGAACCTGCCAGTGACTGATGCTATTAGGCAGATATGCCATAGACTTCACTATCTTCTGCGAAGGATTAACGCAAATTATACTGGGAGACGGGCTTGATTTCTCCTCTGCCTGGCTGGATGTGGGCATTTGAGGCACTCTAAGTTGACAGCGTCTGTCTCCGCTTAGTTCTCCGAGACAGGTTGTGTGACAGCTGATGCCAGCCGAGGGCTTAAAAAGTGTGTATACGTGTGGGTGTCGATTTTTTTTGTGTGTTTGTGTGTGTGTTGGACAGCATTTGGTCTGCTCATGCGGCGAGTTTGTCTTTGCGTGTGTGCGTGAGCAAGAGAGTTATAAACTGACAGGCGAACGCGTTTGAATGTGATTGCACGTCAATGACTTTTTCTCTTTCCTTGATGTTGGGAAACAGGTTCTCTTTGAGTTGGGTGACAATTGGGAAAGGCTAAATTTAAGCTTGGTGGCGTCCTCTTTATTTCTACACTTTATTTTCCAAGTGTTTAGTTAAATAACTCCTACGTCTGCATGACTGTCCAGGTAAAGCCAGATGGGTGGTTTGGATAACTTTCATGTGATTATTTGAAGCGTAGTGCTGTTGATTCCCATCAGGACTGTTTTAAGGTCTATGCAGATGCTCTCTGTTTTAGCCTGAGGGTTTCCTCTTGGTGCACTGATTTAAAAGGGGAACATGTTCTATAATGCTGTGTAGTAAGTTGGAAGGGTGGATGTATAGTCTGAATCCCTGTTTCTCCCATGAGTAACTCTTGCCTCATCACCCTCATGATTATAACAAAGGTTCCACCTTAGACTAATCTTGGCCAAAGATTTGGCTTGAGATTCACCGTGAATCTTTAACCGTTTGTAATATCATGAATTGGGGTCACGTTAGTGCTGGATTTAGACATGTGGGTAATGTTTTGGAAAGAGTCTATGTTCTACAGTCAGACACTGTTGTCGCTACGGTTTGTAAAGCTAACCACAGTACTCAGTAAAAGAAGACACTTTGGTCAGTTTAAAATGTCAAATCCATAATGATTTTGTTTGTTGAAGATAATAACAAAACCCTATGACTGCTCTCTTGAAAACATGCCTTCATCTCCAAATCCTGATTGCTGCATCTTTATCAATTAGTTCGACTGTCTACTTGGGTAAAACCTGGAGTTGGGTTTTAAGCCTCCCATGGCTTCCCAATCGTAGGGCTTCGTTTCTACACTGCAGGTTATGAGGAGATTTCCACATAACTGTCCATGTGTTTTATGACCAGAAATTTCTGATGTGTTGAACTTTATTTCTTATATGCAAAGGAAAAGATCTTTACCTTTCTCTCACCAATATGGCCATAACAGCACAGCAACTGCTGGGAGAGAGAGGCATTGCGGTGCTGCTTTGGTTTTACATTTAGTTGGAGGAAATTGTGGTCACACCTGTGCCTTCTGTGGCATTTCACAAAAAGTACCTCAGACCGTGGGGGAGATGTGACAGAAGCTCTTCAGTGCTTTTCTTTCCTTTGTGCGTGACTTTTTTAAAAACCTTAGTATATGACCCATGTCTAACTTAGGCCTGCGGTGGGAATTGGCCCCACAGAAGGCAAACAAAGAAGTTTCTTACAACAGAGGACAGTCGTTTGGGTTAAAAATAGAGACCTCAATCCAACTAAAGCCAAATCAGGACTTTTGAGCAAAAATGAACTAAATTCTGAAGCTCTAAGGTACAAACTCTTCCTTTCTTCCAGTGTGTTTTGCTGTTTTCCTACTTGAATTACTTGAGATTGAACTAGAGAAATCCAACCAAAACCACCTCAAACGTCTAGAAAACAATATTAACACCTTGAAGTAACTTTCAAAATATCGATCTCTACTGTGTCTCCTTCTTGTTCTAACTTCAGCTCCCCCCCCTGAGATTTCTGCCCCTTCCACCCACTCATCACAGTCCTCTCTCGTCTTCACCTCTCTCCTTCGTTTGTTCTGATGTACGGCCCGGAGCCCGCGCTTTGCTGCATCAGCAGGACCGAGCGGGTCAAAATACAGAGTGACTCATATAAGGCTGCAAAGATATACCACATACTGTTAAGGCTGTAAGTCGGCCCACTTCTAATATAATGTCATTTTGACAGCTGCTAAGTGTGCACGGTTAGGAAGAGTTCCCTGACAGTCTGAATGTGGAGATTTCTTTGTTTTCCCTTTCAAGGGTACTTTTGAAACAATCCAGCGGATGAAACTGATCCTAGAAGAAGAACAGTAAATATTTCAACATTATAGAAATGATGTTAGCTGTCACTTAGGCACCCGAGAACCCCATATCTGTCTTCTTATATGTAGCATGTGCCAAATCAGTCTCTTCCTGTCCTAGACGGGGTTTGACTGATCCGTCCGAGGCACAGTTTGCTGCTGCCAACATGGGACTTGATGTTTCTCTATTTATTTCCACGGCCGATGCGTTTTTCCCCATATAAAGACAGACTATGTCTGACCGTGTCACCCCGTGATGGATTGCACAGTCCTCTTCTCTCAGGAAGAAAAGGGTGGGGGGGAAGGGGAGTAGAAGGATGGAGGAGGAGAAGAAGAAGACGGGAAAGAATGAGCAAGAGAGGGAGAGGTAGCGGAGTGGTGCGGTACGGCAGTGAAGGACATGGCAGCTTAGCGCTGGCCAAAAAGACTGTGCTGAACACCTGCTCCTGTCTCCAACGCCCCTTCAACCTCCTCATTACCTGTCAATCTATCACAAGGCAGCCAGATCAAATGTCTGCAGCAGCCAGGACTCTCAGAGGGAGGGAGAGCAGGGGGTGGGAAGAAGATGAGGGAGTTGGGGGGGCTTAAAAGAAAGTAGGGAAGGACTGGGACAGATTGCGTGTGTGGGAGAGCTGAAAATGAAGATGAAGTTATTAGAGCAGCTGCATGTGCATATATTGAGTTTGTCGGGGTAAACTTTCTTTGGGGTGTGATTATTTGAAACTTCTGGAGGGAGCTTGACGTGTTGCTGCTTTGCTGGCAGGATTTATAGAACGCTGTCGTCAAACCCCCCGACCAAGTGGGCAACGCATATTTTTAAATAGCAGCAGGACACATCTTCTCACATTCATGAATAATTCAGTTCCCAGCATTAAAGGGTTAATACAGAGATCTCAAACTTGTTTAGGATTTGTTTTCTCAGAAGTCTATTTTTCTCATTTGAAACGACAAAACATAATGCTTCCCCATAAACAATAAGAAGACTTACATTTTTACCTAAGTTGATTTTGATCTGAGGCATTTTGTAGGAAAAAAAGTCATGGTGAACTGTGAATACTGTGGCTAGCTAACTGTTAGCCGCTAACACTTTGTAGTTGTTCATTGACTTTGAGGTAAAGGAGTATTTCACAAAGAAAAATACAAATAATAACCAAAAACTGTGAGAGTACAAGGCCTCGCTTACTGTTAGCCGCTAGCTTAGCTGAAATTGCTGTTTGCTTCATATAGCTTCGTCTCCACCCAAAATGTTGACATCTGGCACTATGATTAATCAGTAGGGAATTTAAAAAAGGAGTTTGACAGATAAAATACAAGTGATTAATTAAAAACTACATTAATACAGTGACAGGCCTACTGTTAGCTGCTAACTATGCTAAAATTGAAGTCTGGTTCGTAGCTCCCTTTTGTCGCAGAAATAAAGGACAATTTCATAGCGTTTTTAACATTCAGTGCATCAAAATTTACTCATGAAACAAATAACAAACATTTTCACCATATTATATTTGATAATATTGCCTACGCTTCGTCCAGATCATTATGGCAATTCTCGAAAACTTATTTTAATATTTATGAGCTTAGTCTCATCAAAGTGAGAAACTTTTTGACAAACCAAGTTTTAGGCAACTCTCCACCATCTCATTCAAGTATGTTCTTGTATATCAGTCATAAAGGCCCACTGAACTGGTTAACGACCTTATGGTGGCTAAATCCCTTGATGCCGCACCCTATTACAACCCCTACTAAAGACGCATATAAAGTCTCAAAATAGATTAGTTCTCAGTGCAGTGGCATAATCTCCCCCCCAATAAATGCTGCAGTTCTCTTAACAGTGAGCTGTGGAGAGTTACTCCTAACCAGGCTCCTCAGTATCCTTGTTGCTGTGGGAGGTGATGAAGATATAAACTTGTCTTCCTATCCCACCATGTTTGTCTCAGTTTCAGTTGCTTTAAACATTTTGATCCTAATTCTCTAGAAACGGCTGCGGACAATTTGTATTTTCTTAAAACCATCTCCCAACTTATGAAGATCAACACACATCTACATTACCTGAATGGTGTGTTCCTTTGACTGTTCCGTTTTGACATTATTATGTTATATTTATATCCCACAGATATAGCGGCAGATTACTACAGCTATATCTAGTTTGTTGATTGACTTAATTAATGCTTAGGGTTTTTTAGAGTTGAAAATAATGTAAATGTGCTGAAATTAAAGGTTTGATTTAGGTTTTCTGGCTTCTTAAGTGTGAAATTCTGTTACTCCAATAAAATATCTTATTTTTAGATGTTACTGCAGAGATTTTTCCAGAGATACTAATACCTTTGGGGAGTGCTGTATGTGATTCTACATTGTGATGTTTTCGATGTGTTCCACAGGATCTTCCTGTTTTATTTTCTATATGGCTTAGATTTGAATTATTTGTAAAAAAAAAAAAAAAAAAAATGCACATATGTTTCCAAGCGTGGCCTGTAGTTTCAGTGTGAGACGAATTGCACATATGTAAGCATGTGGTAATATGTGCATTTGTGCAGTCAACACTTAGCATCTGTGAGCTTTAAAAGACAGCTGAAATTCAGCTCATCAAAGTGCATTAGTGCACACATGACAAGTCCCAGCCCTCCAGTTCTGATCTTTTTTTTCCCTGTCTTTACTCTCTCTCTCTCTGTCACCTTGTTTTTAACGCTCTCTCGGCCGTCTCTTGCCTTTAGTATGTGAGCTGCGGTGATTTACGGTAATTATCCATCGTAGGGTCATCTATCAGGCTTGCTGTTGCTAGGAGATGGAAGCAGCTGCTGCTTGCTGTTGTCTCGTCGGGGACGGTGCATGTGTGCGTGTGTGTGGGGGTGTACGTACCTGTGTTTATGTGTGTTTCCTGTGACCTGAGCAGGGACGTGTGCATGGGGTGGAGTGTGTTTATTGGCAGCGTGCGAGTGTGTGTTTGCCTTGATGCGGGGATTTAAAAGCACAGGTGGTAGGAGCAACAGAGAACTGTTAGTCAATGGAGGTAAGGATTATCAGAAGGAGGCAGACTTTGGCGAGGGTGGGGTCAGAGGTTGAAAGGGGCCAGGTGGAGTCTGAGTGTATGTTCTGTTTGGGGTGGGTAGGCGGGAGTGGGAGATGGGGGGCTTAAAAGGCACAGGTGTGGTGATAGACAGAAGAGCTGGATGATAAATTCGTCCGGCCATATGGAAGTTTTAAGAAGTCGAACCTTGGGGGAGTAGTTTTCGCGGCAGTGAAAACTGCAAGATTTGGTTTCTCTCCTTCTGTGTGTGTGCGTGTGTGTGTGTGTATACGTAGAAGAGCAAGCCGCATTTCCTACGGCGGCTGATCGGCCACAGATGGGTGCTGGTTCAAATCCCTGCCGACAGGGCCCGCTCTCTCTTCACTTTGCCATTGTAATCCAGCGGTAACCCATTGTGTTGACACCGTCTCAAGTTTCGTGTTCTACAAAAACCTTTAGACATCAGAGCCCACACACACACACGCAAACACCCCCGCACGCACGCAAACATACACAAGTAAGGACACACCGAAAGGTCAGCTGCAAATGTTATGTCCTTACAGCGGTGTGCTTGTACTGGGAATCAGACAGGAAGAAGAGCAGGAAATTGTCACAGGTAACCTGGTTGAGGGTTTCCTGATGTGAAAGAGAGGTGGGATCAACAACAGTAAATAACACATTTACTAGAGCCGTAACAAGACCTTATTGTATTGAAATGGCCCTCCATTTTCCATCAAGCCTAGTTGTTGTCATCATGTGACATCATCTGGTGAAGGAGGTTAAAGCTGTTATTCTGTTGTATTTATGTTGGAGACTCTCATCCTACAGGAAGAGAGAAAGTAAATCTTGACTTGTTTTGACAGAGTTAGCTTGCCAACGCCTGCTTGACTGACTGGGAGACAACAGTTAAAGAAGAATTGAGGGATCCTTCACGATTCTTAAATTGTTTGGCATTTCTGGATTTTCAGCAGAAAACTGAAAGTTTGACAGTGACTGACAGCTAGCAGCAAACAACTATAAATGTAGCGTCTGCTTTGTGGCTTAAACTTAAAAGCTATTTCAACGTTTCGTCTGGATTACGTTTGATCCTCTCACTAAGCATGTCACAACTCAGCAATAGCTCAATTAATAGCTTGATAAATTGAAATGTGCTCAATAGTTTCGTTTTATGATTAAGGCAGTTTTTGTTTAGAGTGATATCATAATTTATGTAAGGTTGTGCATGTCTTGCTTTTGGTTGTTGTATTTTACTTTGAAATTTTAAAGTCTTACATTTCCAGTATGGAGCATAAAATGTAATTTACTAGAAGTAGAGAGAGCAAACTTGTGTTATGATGCCATTTTTATTATATTACTGGAAAATGGCTTCAAAACAACAAAATTATCATTTATCGCAATAATTTGTGGGACAATTTATCGTCCAGTAAGATTTGGGATCATGACAGGCCTACAGTACCTGTCGTTTTAAATCAAACCTGAACTGGACAATTCTAGTCTGACCATAGATTCTTTGAAACACGGTTTTGAGATTTTAATAAAGTTTAGGTTTTATTTGTAAAAACAGAAAACATAAGCATTTTGGGTGCATCGAAACGCAATCTCTTGATAAATAAAACCTGGACTTTTTTTTTTGCAGCAAAGTATGTGGAGCTCATAGTTTTTCCCAAAATATTACTAAAATCTTCTCTCGTGTTGTTGTCATGAACCTAACGTAAATGTCTCATGAGGTTAATGTATGCTAACACCACAGATATGTACAACAATTACTAAGGGTTAGGGTTGAGTATAACAAACTTTCTCAAGTAAAATCCTAAGGTTTTGTCCTGAATATGCGCCTCAACTGTTTGTTTTTTGTTTGTTGTTGCTTTTTTTTAGCCTGTCGGTTTACGGAGGTTTTATTTGCTTAACCTGTCAGCAGATCTGAGGGAGGGAACCGAACACGTCCATATGAGCCACAGCAACTGTAAATACAACCTCCACTCTCTGCTCCCCATACCAGCCTAATTAGCGCCAGTTAGCATTTGTCATTGCAGTTAGGGGTGAAGATTAAGAACACCTCTCAATTAATCTGCAATCAGCCTGTTTGTTAATTAGCTAACCTGTTCTAAGTGGCCTTCGGGGCTCTCGTGTAATTAGCTAAGCTGCTGAGAAGCGGGCCCGTGTGTTGACTTTGACCTAAAACGTACACACGCACAAACAATGCACAAACACACACACTTTTTTTGTTCACATATATTAAATAAGACAAACACTTCACAAGGCATCTGCAGTCGCGTTCAAGTGGGACAAGAGTCGATGTAAATTACATGCAAACACAAACACGGGTTCTGCGTGTTCAGGAGTAGAAAAAAAAAAACTGTGCACACTCACACATATTTATTAGAAGTGCACTCAACTCCCATCCACGTATAAATATTTTCACATTGTCACGCCTGCGCTGATACGCTGATTATTTCCCTCCCTTCACTCAGAGGTAAAACCGCATCCCTCAAAAGCATTCTTAGATAAAGCCAAGGGAGGAAAAACTATACAGTCCCCCCCTTTCCCTTTCCCTTCTCTTCCAGTCCCCCCCGAACCCCCCGCTCGTGCACGCACACCCTTTTGAACATTTCATCCTTTTCAAGTGCAACAACATCCCAACCAAAAATGAACAGCTTCTTCGTTGCTGTGTCGAAGCGTTTTTTTTTTTTTTTTCCCTTGCTCACTTCAAAGCCATTTGTTTACTCTGCTGCCTCCTGACATTGTCTGTGGTAATTAAAGGAGCGCGCTGAAATTTATGGTTTAATTATACGGGCCTTGTTATGCAGAGAGGACCAGGATAAGGTGATATGCTCAATAAAAATAAATAAATTCCGTACGGGTTTATTGAACTTTTTTTTTTATATGCAGAGGAGGCGTCCCTTTTCAGGTGGGGGTGTGTTTGTGTGTTTGCATGGTCGTGCTCGCGCACCCTTATGTATGCAAATGCGTGTCCGTTTATTTATGTATTGCCCCGCAGGACAGCTGCAGCTCAGTGTGCAGCGCGTGAGAGTGAAATATGAAAAAATAAATAAATAACGAGAGACAGATGAATTGCAATCGATTGGGCGCTGGTTCACTCTATTGATCCCCGAACATGTTAAAGCCTGCTGTACTCCATGAAGGCACTCTCAGTCAGAAAGCCTTCCACCCATTAACACATGCTTACACTGTGCATACCGCGCGCGCTGGACGCACAGGCTGCAGCTCACATACGGGGGCTATGAGAGAGTGTGTGAGTGCGTTATTAGTGTGTGTGTTTGCGTGGGTTGTTGTGCGTGCTCGGTAATGGAGAGTGATCTTGGCCCTGGCCCACGAGCAGCTTCTCTGAACTGATCTTTGAGTTGGGTATAAATAGTGCTCACTCTATAAATAAAACAGCAGCACCTTTTAGTGACACACACACTCACTCTCTCTCTCTCTCTCTTTCTCTCTAACACACACATTCAGGTCAGGCCTTTGACTTAATGGCTCTCACACCTGTCCGGAAGCAATCATGTAGACAAATGCTCCCGTCTATACTCTGCCATTCATCCCCGCTTCATTTTTCTAAAGGTCACCGAATCGCAAGTCTTCGGACATATTGACGTGTTTACACGAGTGCGTGACCCAGACCAACCTTGTTCTGGTTGAGCAACAGATGTTTGACACAAGATTTCAAAATATGCTTTATGCCAGACGTGTCGCATCCTAATCACAAACTTCTGTGTCTTACTGATAGACCCATTCAGTACATTAGAATATTATTGAAAAGTCCATTTATTTCAGGAACTTTATCACTAGTTGAAACACCTTATATAGATGAACTACACACTGTGTGGTTGATGGATTTTCTGCTTAAAGTATTGCAAACATGAAATTTAAAATTAGAATGTGACATTAGACCAATAAAAAAAAAATATGCTTAATTCCAGTTTATGGGTTATTTTCAAAAAGGCACTTCTCATCTGACAAATGAGCCTCATAAGAAAGCACATCCAAATTTATTCAGTATGACCGGAGTACAACAACGTGAACCTGAAGCTTAGATTTTTCAAATTTCGTACAAATGAAAATCTCAAAAGTGTGGCATGCATTTGTATTTGGCAACTTTATTCCAAAACCCCAAAATAAAATCATGTGTCATCATATCCAGCTGTTCTGCGTAAGCCTCGGCAGTGTATTTGAGGCAAACAGGTCTGCTGTTTAGAGAAGTTTAAGCGTCTTATAGATACTTAAACTTCTACAAGATGCTTTGAACATTATGTAAAATAATGCTCAAATAATGCTTACATTGAATAGCGTATGGCTCAATTTACAAACCTGCCAAGACATGGTAGTCCACCTAAAATGACAGGAAGACTAAAATCTGAAGAGGCAACGGTAGCTCAAGAGGTAGATGTTCGTCATCTGTCCATCTCAGTTGTTGTGTCACTGGGCAAGGCACATCAGTCGCCTAGCCTGGTTGTCACAGGGTCATGTGGTTACGATTGTATGGCAGTCCTTATTCTTTCCCAGAAAATCAATGCTTGAATGGGTGTATGACTGATCCTCTGGATTGGATAAATCACTATTCAAGAATAGGCCGTGAACTGCTACCATGAACTCTCTATTCCCACCATGAAACAAGGTGGTGGCAGAATCATGCTGAGCTAAATACAAGACACACCTGAAAGGACACTTGTTAGAAAACCTGCTTGAGCTTTTTGTGAAACATTATTTAGACACACAAAGCTGAAATTATGGCAAAAAGGGTGCTTGTCCAAAGTTTTGACTCGATGAGGCTGAATGCAAATGTATGCCACACTTTTCAGATTGACTGTGTCCTTTTTTCTCCCTCTTCACATTTATACTTCTTGTTGATTTACCATATAGTATTCCAACAAAGTACACTGAAGTTTGTGTAAATATTGCTAAAAAAAAGAGTTTTAACTACATATAAAGCTGAAACCTATCTGTGAATGACATTTGTGAAGTTTAAGCAATGCCAACTTCTACCCTTGACTTTCGTTGAATTTGCCGCTCCAGATTTGGAACAAACTTCTAGAGGCTGCTGCCGCCGCCTCGTCACCCTACCTGCTCGCGAGGCGAAAACACAGTCTGCTGTCGGAAGCATCCGCAACATGATTTTTCCATAATGCCACAGGCCAAGTGTAACTCAACATGACTTGAAGCGTTTGCATAGAGCCACCAGCGCGAACGATTACCAGGAAAGCCGGCGGTTAGCTCGCGGAATATCTGCCAATAAAATAGCATTTCCACACTAATCCTGTTTGCACAGCACTTATTCACTTTCACACCACTTTTTGCATCAGTCCATAATAGCAGCTGTGTGTGAGGAGCAACGTGTCCCATCCGCCGCCGTCTACCCCGGCTAGGGGTGTTTTTTTTTTTTTTTTAAATGGCGGGGAGGGGCGGGGAGATAAATTGGTACAGCAAGCTGGAATGCTGCAGTAGTTATTTAAGGCCCTGTAGGTGCTGCCTAGGCCATATGCTCCCATTATTCCGCTTGGGAGGGGCCCATGTGGGCGAATGAGTGAGGCTGAACAGAGGAGAGGGGGGGGGGGGGGGGGGGGGGGTTAGTGAAAAGGAGGAAGGTAGCTGAGGAATTATTTTAAGGAGAGCTCTCCTATGAAGCACTCGAGGAATTTTAGGCAGGGAGAAGCCTTCGGATGAGATTGAGAACGAATTAGCTGGGAAAGTAAACGATCACCTTCGATCTGCGTATCCAGCTCGCTCACCGTGGTCTTTGCATAATTCATCCCATCCAAATCGGACACAGAGTGTAACTTGTGAACCTTTGCATTTTTTTAGCAGCTAAACATAATGCGGTCCGGATAAAATCCTTCCTTATAAACTTTGTCGATATCCTATGAACTTTTTTTTTTTTTTTTTTTTTTTAAGTGATAGGGATGCACCGATCCATTTTTCTTCACTGCCAATACCGATCGAGATATCTGAGGTTTTGTATTGGCTGATTCCGATCCGATACAGAAAAACATTGTTGAATTGTTGTCCTTTTAAACACAGACATAACTGTACCGAAATACAAATTTATTTGATAACTCTGCACCAGTACAACACACTTAAATATACCAATATCTTCACAAGCTTGGTCAAAGATGTAAAAACAACTTTTATTTGTTCAGTCAGTGCAATGTTAGCCAATGTAAAATAAACAATAAAGATACTGAAACTGACATAAACAATAAGTTGAGTGCTTTGGTCAAACATGTAAAAAGTAAACTGCAAGAAACTTTTGGAACGGTTCAGAAAGTCTGATTAGAAATTTTAAATATGATGCAAAATAAACAATAAATTATGACGTCACTCAGAGCACAAACTATAGAATTACACTGTATAGATCTGCCCAATTTTTGTCAATATTGGGATCGATACAGATATTACAGTTGGATCAATGCATCACCATTTGAATTCTGACTGTAGCGAAACTCCTGCTCTCCTTCAGTTCTGGATCGTCAGACTAAACAGCTTCTTTGCTGCAGATAGCTCAATATTTATCCGTTCAGGAAAACAAGGCCCACACGCAGCTTTTTTGCAGTTTGATTCATCTTTTTCTCTTCCCCTCTCTCTCTCACTTTCTCTCGCTCTCTTTATTTTTCTTCTTCCTCCTATCTGCTCTGTCTCTTGTCAGGATGGGGCCCGCGTTCCTGATCAGGGGCATTGCTCTCATGTTAGCCGCTTCACGGGAAGCACATCCCAGCATTCCCTCTGACACGCCGGCAGCGGCATTACCATAATTGGCTTTTCTACATGACGGGACAGAGGAAATAATAATGTCATTTTATTTACAGCCCTCTTGTCCCGGCCCGAGAGCTATCAGCCCACCCCGCACCTCCCTCTTCCTCCCTCAGCCCCCCTCTCTGCTCTGCACCATCCACTGACATACACCCTCCTCCTCCTCCTCCTCCTCCAGCCTCCGTCTCATCTCGTCCCGTGCCTGCGCCGGGCGCGGGCCGCGTTCTGCAACGGCGTGTAGGTCAAGCGATGGCTTTTTGATCAGCTCCTGTCCGAAGCCATCAGGGCTGAGAGGCACGTAATGGAGAGCGGGGTGACAAACAGAATCTGGGGAAGGAATAAGACTGCCAGTTTCCTATTAAGGGCCCGGCCTAAACGGCCTCGGCCCTCCCCAACTTGTACCCACCACCTTCCCCACTATCCCCTGCCACGGACCCACTCCTGCACTGCCTAAATCACATGAGTGAAGGGGTGCGTGATTGGACATTAGTGCCGCAAATGACTGCAGTGATTGCCCCCTCTTCCCGAACCCACATCAAATAAATAAAGAAATGTGTGTAAATAAATAGAAGGAGGGGGGGAACGTCGGGGAAACGGGGCCCCGGCGGTGGAGGAGTGGGGGGAAGCCGAATCATTTCATCCCGTATCTCTCCCTCCCTCTCCCGTCTCATCGCCTTTCTGCCTTTCTTATCTGGTTTGTTTGGCTTTGACAGCAGCCAAATGGTGAAGCTCCTCGGGCCTGAGAGTTATATTGATTTAACAACCAGCAGACTCTCAGCAAAGAAAAGGGAGAAGGCAACAGAGAAAAAATAAAGCCAAGAAGGACGGGGAGGACAGCGAAGTTTTGAAAAGGAGTGATATGTTTCTTGCCAAGAGGCTGACGTGTCTGCTGGTTCTGCTTCATTCGGAGTGTTTACAAAATTCAAGACATCCGATGAGTTACGGCGCGCGTGAGGAGGAGTGTTGCAGACATGACCCGAACTGGATCGTGTTCCAGTGCGAGGTTCAGCCGTTGCTTGGGACTCTAGGCCGTTCAGTGTCGTCAAAAACAAACCGGCGAAGACGTTGTTACTCGCTGAACCTTTCACGTTTCGTCTCACAACCAAAAGCCTGCATGTTGATAAAATTGCCTGTTATTGCAGAGCAGAAGAAAAGAGATTTTTTCACACTTTTCTGCCATTAAAAATCTGATGATTAAATTCCAGTATGGAAAAACAATGTTTCTTTGCCTAAATGATCATCCGTTGTCGTTTTTGGTGGAAAACTATCATCCTGCCAATGGGGCAACATGGTGGCGGCAGCATCTCGGATTGGGTTGCTTTTCTTCTGCAGAGACAGGGAACCTGGTCAGATTTGCTAGGAAGACAAACAAAGATAAAGACAGGGCAGTTCTGGAAGAAAAGATGTTAAGCAAAAGTCTTGAGACTGAGGTGGAGGTTCCCCTTTTAGTAAAACAACAAACCTGAACATACAGCCAAAGCTACAGTGGAATGGATCATGTTTGCATCCAACTAAGTACTCGTGACAATGCTGAAAATGTCTGAATATCTATAAGAACTATGTTTTTATTTGTGAAAACAACAATGCACTATACAATTATACACCTCCATTGAAGTAGTCCTTCTGGAACACTTTCATTTATGTAATAATAAAGACAGGACCCAAACACATACATGGATTCTTTTAAAAGTTCTTATCCAAGATAATAAGTGGCTGTATCGGTGTAATTCTATGTAGCTTCAGACATAGTAACCTTTGCAAGTGCAAGTCAGTGTTATTGTGCGATAGGCTATTTTAAGACATCTCTATAGCATATTCAGCATACGTAGACCTTGACATTTTTCAAAAAGCTGCATGTGTTTTATTCAGATTTTATGTAATAGACCAACACAAAGTAGAGCATAATTATGAAGTGGAAGGAAGATGTTGTACGTTTGCAACATCCATTTCAGTTTTTTTCCCCCACAGAGTCTCAACTGGTATTTGACTGGATCACAGTAACACAAGAGTATTCTCTGCCATGAACCATTCCTTTGCAGCTCTGGGTGGATATTTAGGGTTGTTTTGCTGGAAGGGAGAATTGCCTTCCGTTTACCTGCTTCAATCTGCCCATCAACTCTGATCAGTTTCACTGTCCCTGCTGAAGAAAAGTATCGTCACAGCACGATGCAGCCACCACCATGTTTCACTGTGGGGTTAAAGCTCCCACACACTTCCTCCAAAGGGTCGAAATGGAGAAATTCGTCAATTTTCAAGTGATGAAAATTGTCACTTTATTCGACATCAGGCCTGGGTCAAACTATTTCCACAGACCTATGTGCAAAGTGTTGTGTGATTAGTCAGATGTTTGCTATTGTGTGTTGTTTTTTTTTCCAGAAATGCACACGAACAGCAAAGTTTACATTTCTCTTGAACTAGTCAACTTCTACTATCCGGTTTTTGTATCTAGACATGAGTAATCTTGATGAATGTTTGTTTGACACAGTGAGCCATTTGTACGATTCTTCTTTTTACCAAATAACTACTATAATATTAAGAACGTCAAATGGCTAAAAACCCCAGGGTTAAAATTTCATCATCGTTGTGCTCAGAGAAGGTTGTCTGGAGAAAAGTGTGGCACTAGCAAAAAGCAGAACAGAGGATGCAGGGAGAGACTGGGAAATCTTGCAGGTTAGGGTCGTGACTTATACTGAAACAAGGTGGAGGGTAGGGTGTCTCCTAGGTGGTCTACGCTGTTGTATGAAAGCTGTGCGCAAAAACAATAATGCCAAAACCGCATTACCGTTTGTTGACTGTTCACCTTTGAATGAAGTACATAGGAACGTTTAGTCTGTTTAGGGTAATAAACTTTGCTTTGGATGTAGACAAGCCATTCATTGATTCAGCTGTGCTGGAGCAGGGTTGCATCTAAAATCTGCAGTGCAGCAGATCTTGAGGACCAGGTTTGAAGGCCCCTGAGGTAGACGTCTTGTCCCGTGAGGTGAAAAAACACCAAGGGCTGTGAGTACCTGTGCAAGAAACTCGGCTACAAAATAATTTGGTGTCTTATTGTGTTCCTCTTTGTCAATACAGCATTAGTAGTAGGTCAGTGAGAGGGGTGGTAATATGTACATGTTTATGTATTTTCTGGGTGTGTGATGGTTCTGATCTGGCTTGGCTGGTGGCGGCCTTGATCGCTGCCGCTTCTGACAGCGATTCCGCCGTCCCGTCCTGGCCGCACTGCCGCCTGTCTACTTGACGCCGGCGTGTCCCCGAGCAAAAGTGACAGGCGCTTTGGCGCCCGTGCAGATGGCCCTGCTCACAGGCAGCACCCACTCTGCAAACCAAACCATCAGGGACGGCCCCTGCCAGCCCCGTGCCCCTTCCTTGAGCCCCGTCCTCGTCGCTGCCGATGCTCGCTGTGCGTATGTGCACCCAGAACCAGACAAGAAAGGGGTGGGAGGTGGAGGGAGTGAGAAGCCTAATCTGCTCACCAGTCAGAAGCATGCATCTTCCGAGTTGCAGTGATTGAGCTGATGTGCAGCTTTTGATATTCTCTCTTCATCACGTGCCGGGTTTCATTGTCCCGTCCGAACAGATGCAGATGAAGCGATCAGGCTCACACTAACCACATTTCATCACTAATATCACTCGCTGGTGGCATGCAAAGCCGCCCACTTTGCTGCCTGTGATTCTTACAGATGTCGGTTGCTGCCAGTCTTTTGTCTGCATGCTTTTGATATCTCCTCTCTTTGTTGTTTCCATGACAACATGGCAGGACAGGAATTGATTGACAGGGATCGTCAAAGGGTTCCCTGGCGACCTGCTCATCGCTGCAAGCCCCTCCCTGGCACATTCTGGTTTTTTTGTCACTCACCCAGGGATATTTCTGATCCGCCGCCTCTCAACCTGCTCTCTGTGTGTGTTAAACACTGCCAAATATTGGGGTTTAGCTTCTCTTTTTTTAATTATTTCTTTTTGGCTACAGCAGACATGAGTTGCTCACATAGGTAATTCCTGTCGCATGTTTGCACTGTGCCGCCGAGCTCCTGAAGAGCGGACAGCTATTCTCCGGGATGCGTTGTGTTTTCTTTTTTTTGTTTTAAATGGCTGATGCGTATTGATAGCCCGCTTCTCTGGCAACGTGTTATGGGAGAGGAGAGGTGCTGGAACAGAAGAAGCTCTGCAGATGTGTTGTAGGGAGAACAGCACATAATGCTAATCTGCTGTGTTAGGGATTTTCAGGAGTTTTAGAAACTGTCTCGGTCTCAGTCTGTCAGTTGGATTGAAGCGCAGCCAGGTTCTCCTGTAGTGCTCTCATTTCACAGAAATCTTGTCAGGCGTTAGGGGAGTATGTTGCTCATTTGGGGGAGGGATGTATCAGTGGGTACCCGGCGAACTCAGACTTATAGGCAACATTATGGCTGGTGGCTGCTGGGTTCGCGCTCTACAAGCAAACGTATGAAGTGTAAAAAGTGCATACACAGATATGCACGGGAAGGTAAACGTGCGGACAAACTCGCACTTACAAAGGCGCGTGTGCTCACACACACACACATGCGCATCATCATCATCATGCAGTCACAGTTGATGGTGCAGCTGCTCACCTTCCCCCACCCCCTCCTCCACCCATCTCCTCTCAGGCAGCAGTAAATGGTGCCAGTGTATATATATCAGGTATTATGTCCACTTAGATTATGATGTGACAGGTTAGCGTGCCGTTTGAAGTTGACAGCACATCTGTTTCATCAGGAGAGACTGATACTGGCATCTAGGACGCACATCTCACCATGCAGGAAGGAGATAAAGGAAGAAGCTAGGGGGCTGTCTTTCCTGTCTCCCTGCTTCACTCACTTACTCCTCTCCCTATGTTTTTTTTCTCCCTTCTACAGCCCTTCCCTCCATCACCTCCTCCTGCTCACTTTTCCTTTCTTCCCCACATCTTTTCATTCACTTATCCCTTCCTTACTCGCTCACTTTCTTGCTCTGTAGCTTACAGATGCTTAGCTAACTACCACAAGCATGTGGACGCACACGTCTTTTCCAGGGACGGGTTTTGCGGCCGATTTCCGGTTACAGAATTTACATTTTGAGCTATTTTTTAACATCTACGCTTTGCTTGATTAGCATTCACAACTCTTAGACAGAGAAGTGTATCCTACCTTAACTCAGATGTAGGAGACTCATTCAACTCTTAAGACATTTTGAAGACTTAAAAGGATAAAACAGGACAAGTTTGTTGTTTTACTCTTACCCTTCTTGTCATCTGGCGACTAACGTGTCAGCATGTTCATTCTTACTTTCTTGTGCTTGAAGATCTCACTTCATTTTTTAAAATAATGAGTTTTGAATCTCTTTCCCATAGTAACAGCTTCCACCCAGAGGAACGTTGTTCATTCACTTTACAAAGCCTGACAACATGCAGGTATTCTGCATTCAGGATTAGCTTTAAAGACCAGGATTGTGTGTCCAAACAACAAGTTTGACTTCAGTGTTTAAGCTTAGATTTACAAATCCAGACTTGTTTTCCTTGACCAGTTTTTTGTAAAACGTTAGCCTGCAGATACAGATTTTAGCCAATTCTAGTTCTGGTTGTGGTAAAGGGTAGGCTAATCATTTGTGATGTCTCACCCCCTGTTTAAATCAGGATGAATTGTGAATGAGTGTATGAATTAGAAATAGCTGTCTTTCAAATGATTTCACACACATTTAATGTCTACTGTTTTTGGTAAAAAGTAAAAGTGCGAGTCTCCACACCAGAGACTGTGCATCCTACCAGGATGCACAGTCCTACCAGGTCATTTACAGGACCTGTAAATGACCTGTAAAGGTGCATTTACAGGTCAGCAAAGAAAAAAAAAAAACTAGCTACGGGTCAGGGCAGATAAAGTGGAACATTTTTTAACTCACTTCTTGATACATCTGGAAAAATCAACTCAAAATTTGTGTATTACAAAAAGCTAGACTAGCTCCAAAGTAGAATTTCACTCATTTCAACTACCAATTTCTGATGGAACTTAAGTGTGTGAAGATGTGGACTTTATGAAACCTGATGAATAAAATGAAGTAAAAACACTGGAGAAGAGAGAAAGAAAGGGGTGGAGTGAAAGAGGAGTTGAGCATACGAGCATGCAGCTGGGCTAACAAGGCCAAACAGCCAGTGTCTTCCTGGGGAACATGAGACACGTGTGGAAGAATAGATAGCCGAGAAGGAAAAGGACAACTGTCAGAAGCTCAGCGATTTATTTTTTCCTCTGAGGCTTTTTTCACCACTGCCTCTCAGAGCCACATGTGTGTAAAATACACACAAGCTCACCCCTGCATACAGTCACACACACACAGACACTCTGGAAGAGAATAAAAGCCTGCATTTTCCATCATTGAGTATTCATTCCTTGTTATTTTGTCAGTGGTCCTGTTAGTTTGACGTTAATTTTTAATTTCACCGAGCTGACCTCTTTTTTTTTTCTCTTTCTTTTCTGCATTCCAGCATACATGCCCGAGGATGAGCTTAAGGCAACCACTCATGATGAGGAAGAGCACCTGCAGGATGATGGCCTCTCTTTAGATGGACAGGACACAGAGTTCCTGTGCAATGATGAAGAGGAGGATGCAGACGGAGGCCAGCCACTTAGCTACAGAGACTCTCCACTTAGCAATGGTACTAACCCGGACGCTGGATACGGGTCTCCACTCAGTGATGCTAGCGACAGACTTGCAGATATCAAGAGCACCTCTTCCAGAGATGGTCAGGAGAGGGAAGGCTCTGCTCCGCCCTACCGTCCCAACAACGGACTGTCTTTCCAGGACAGCCTGGCACAGATGAAAGCCGTCTATGCAAACCTCATCTCAGATGCCTCTTGGTCTAGCATCACAATGGACATCATGAAATCGAAGCCTGCTGCAGCTGGCAGTGTCAACACTGCCCACGCGACTCCAGAGCCTGTCTCTGCTGTCTCTGTCTCGCCAACTACTACCACAAACAAGAGCAGTGTGGTGAACATGGCCAACAGTCACCACAATGGTAGAAGCTCCACCAACACTGTCAACCACACAGGCAACGTGGGTGCCAACACCAATGGTACGACAACTAGCTCCGCAAGCAGCCACAGTGCGACGAGCAGTAGTGGAAGCAGTGCTGGTGGAGCCAGCAACGGAAGTGGTGTAGCCTACGATTGGCACCAGGCAGCACTTGCCAAAACTCTTCAACAGACCCCATACCACCTTTTACCTGAGCCTAGCCTCTTCAGCACAGTGCAGCTCTACCGGCAGAACAACAAGCTCTATGGCTCCGTTTTTACTGGTGCAAGCAAATTTCGCTGCAAAGACTGCAGTGCCGCTTATGACACGCTAGTCGGATTAACAGTCCACATGAATGAGACGGGCCACTATCGCGATGACAACAAGGACAAAGAGGAGGACCAGGGCAAGCGCTGGTCCAAACCACGTAAGCGATCCTTGATGGAAATGGAGGGGAAGGAGGATGCTCAGAAAGTACTGAAGTGTATGTACTGCGGCCACTCGTTTGAGTCCCTACAAGATCTCAGCGTACATATGATCAAGACCAAGCATTACCAGAAAGTGCCTCTCAAAGAACCCGTGCCAGCCCTGGCTACTAAGCTGGTGCCAACTTCAGCTAAAAAACGTGCTATTCAAGATGTTATAGTCTCTCCATGCTCCCCAGACTCCATCCATGCTGGTAGTGGTGGTGGTGGTTCTGTGTCTCTTGGGGACATGGGCAAAGACTCGAAAGCTACCGCTAACCCCTATGTGACGCCGAACAACCGCTATGGCTACCAAAATGGTGCCAGCTACACATGGCAGTTTGAGGCTCGCAAAGCGCAAATCCTTAAATGCATGGAGTGCGGGAGCTCGCATGACACACTCCAACAGCTGACTGCCCACATGATGGTTACAGGTCACTTTTTGAAGGTTACAAACTCTGCATCTAAGAAAGGCAAACAATTGGTCTTTGATCCAGTGGTAGAAGAAAAGATTCAGTCAATCCCACTACCACCAACCACCACCAGACTCCCTGTTCCCAGTACTGTAAAATCCCAACCAGTATCCCCTGCCCTCTCCTCTGGCTCCGAGGATAAAAGGGAGGGCTTAGAGGATGAAAAACTTGAAGGATGTGAGCCTATTGAGAAAAAAATCAAGGAGGAGAAAGATGACGCAAGTGAGAAATCAGAAACTGATATTACATCTTATAAATACCTTAGAGAAGAAGATCTGGAGGAAACGCCTAAAGAGGGTTTAGATATACTAAAGTCTCTTGAAAACACTGTATCCAGTGCCATCAGCAAGGCCCAGACGGGCACTCCCACATGGGGTGGCTATCCTAGCATTCATGCTGCCTACCAGCTGCAAGGTGCAATTAAAAGTTCAGCTACTGTTCTTCCTCCAACCGTCCAGAGCGTTCAGATGCAGCCGATGTTTAATAGTGGGCTACGAAGTCTTGTGAGTGACTCCAACTCCGTCATCCACTCCCCTCGTAGCCCTTCCTCCCCGACTCTCCTCAGGAGCAACGTCACTGCCATGGAGGAGCTTGTTGAGAAAGTGACAGGCAAAACTGCCACCGTGAAGAAAGAAAAGGAGGAAAAGCTGGTCAGTCTAGAACGTTGTAGGCCACCGTCATTAGTAAAATCGCCCTCTCCTGCACTGAGAGAGCAGAGGGAGCGATTACCGTCTCCAAACGACCTTTCTGTAGGTAAACCGTCCGGCCTGAGAAGTATCAGCCCAGGTAGTGTAGACTCTGAGCTTATTTGTAAGAAAGAGCCCAAAGAGAGTCTGTTGGATAACCACAGCAACACTTCAAAAAACGGCTCAGAGGCATCCCAGTCTCCAGTAACAAATGGGAACAGTCTTAGCATCATCACAGACCACTCACCTGA
Source organism: Brachyrhaphis roseni (assembly GCA_903066815.1). Lineage (NCBI taxonomy): Eukaryota > Metazoa > Chordata > Actinopteri > Cyprinodontiformes > Poeciliidae > Brachyrhaphis > Brachyrhaphis roseni. The sequence goes on from CAEFZY010062012.1 coordinate 115,062, forward strand.
AAGTCCTTTCATCAACCCTCTGAGTGCACTCCAGTCAATCATGAACACGCATCTGGGAAAGGCTTCTAAACCTGTGAGTCCAGCAGCGGATCCTTTGTCCATGCTTTACAAAATCAGCAACAGCATGATGGACAAACCAGCTTTTACCCCAACTCCTCAAAGCAAGGCGACTGAGCCCGTTAACCACTTTCAGCTGTATGAAAGTAACGACCAGCCCATAGACCTGAGTAAAAATAAGGCCACCACTAATAGCAGTAACAATACCAACAGCAGCAGCGCGTTATTGACCAACAATAGTGTAAACGGCAACAAGCCTCTTATCTCCCTCCCTGAATCTGTCTCCTCTCCTCTGAGAGAGAATGCTCTAATGGACATTTCAGATATGGTGAAGAACCTCACAGGACGACTGACGCCCAAATCTTCAACTCCCTCCTCCATCTCAGAGAAGTCTGATGCCGATGGCAGTGCGTTCGAGGATGCCCTGGAGGACCTCTCGCCGGTACAGAAGAGGAAAGGGAGGCAGTCCAATTGGAATCCTCAGCATCTTCTCATCTTGCAAGCACAGTTCGCCTCTAGCCTGAGGGAGACCCCAGAGGGCCGTTACGCAATGACTGACCTGGGCCCTCAGGAAAGGGTCCACATCTGTAAATTCACAGGGCTCTCGATGACCACCATATCTCACTGGCTGGCAAATGTGAAGTATCAGCTGAGACGGACTGGGGGCACCAAGTTTCTCAAGAACATGGACTCATGCCAGCCCGTGTTCCTCTGTGGTGACTGTGCCTCTCAGTTCAGGACTCCCTCCTCCTACATCGGCCACCTGGAATCTCACCTGGGCTTTAGCCTGAAGGACCTGTCCAAACTGTCAACGGAGCACCTACGGGAGCAGCAGGCTGCCTCAAAGGTGATCACAGACAAAATGACATTCGGCAGCCCACTGTCAGCCTTGACCACACCGGAGGACGACACGGGCTCTGTGTACCAGTGCAGACTTTGCAATCGGACATTCGTCAGCAAACACGCAGTCAAACTGCACCTCAGCAAGACCCATGGCAAGTCTCCAGAGGACCACCTGGTGTTTGTCACTGCTCTGGAGAAACTGGAGAAGCTCGACAAAATGGAAAAAGTTTAATCAAGCAAATCCGTGAGCTGCTGAGGGAAAAGACTGACAGCTGTGGAACTGACTAGAATTTCATTGCACTAAAATGACATTGTTCACAGTTACTGCACTGGGCCGAATTGAGCCACCAGAAGAAAGGAAAAAAAAAAACGAAAAAAAAAAATCAGTCTTACTATTTTTAGTTGACGACTGCCTGACTGGACCATTTCTTTCAATGTTGTTTTATTTGTTTTGTTTTGCCAAGCTTTTTTACACTTATTTTGTAAAATATTTATATGCTATTTGTCTGACCTGTGCATGTATTTTAGTGAAACAAGGTTAAACATGAGATTTGAATCTGTTCATGGCAAAAATACAACTACTGCTTCGAGGGCGAAAGTGGCATAAATTGGTGGAAGTCTGGACTGTGTAGTACTTGATATCAAGAAGAGGAACATTAAATGTGTATGCCAAAAGAATAAAAGGAGGATATACCCTGAAAGACTGAAGTACAGTAGCACCTTAGACAGTTCAATTTGTGAAGAGGACGTGTTTTCAAATATTTCGCATTTCTTAAAATCTGATTTGGAAAGATCCGAGGATTATCATTCCCACCTTCCCAACTCCTCTCCTTGTTGTTATTTTCTTTTTTCCTCCACTTTTTTTTAAATATTGAATAGCCTGCTCATAAATCTGTTGGTGTATTTAAAGAAAGAAAGAAAAAAAGATCATTTGGAAAATTAAAATGCTGCTTCTTGGTTACAAGTCAATCGGTGAAAGTGAACAGCCATCGGTATGCAAGTTTGCTCTTGGAAAAAAAAGAAACTTTCCTTGCTGTGAAGCATCACTTTATAACAATTTTCCAGTTGTATGGTTTGTTACGAGTTTCTCTTTCTAAATTGTGTCGCTTTCTTCAGCTGTAAAGAGAACAGTCCGTTACATGTAAATGACCACCAGTGAAATGTCAGTGCTCCATGAGACATATCTTATACCATTTAAAAAGGCTCCACATTCTTTGTATCTTAAGGTGTGTGCATTCTCTAACTTTTATATTGTCATTTTATATAGAAAAATGATTAAAAAAATAGCATAAAAACAGATGGTGTACATAAATATATGCTGTAGAGCTACAAAATGTCATTTTTTAAAGAAAAATACAAATTAAGCTACTTTGGCTCGGTTTACAGAAATGATTTTAATTATACTTGCATCCAATTTGATGCATGAAATGGTGTGGAAAAATAAATAAGCGATGCACAATGACTATACATTTCAATGTTTTATTGACAATATTGTAAAAAAGAAAAAGGAAAAAGAAAAAAAAAAAGAAACAAAACAAACTTTTTAGCACCGGTTAGTTTGTTTCCTTTTCTTTCTCAATTGTAAAATAAACCCCAAAGCAGTTGTTAACAGTCAGATATTTGTGGTTGTGTGTTCTTTTTGGTAACGGTGGTGAAATAAATCTCAGCTTTGTAGATATTTGCTCTCGGGCAAATTAAAGCATTCACATCCATGTCAAATGCTAACCCAGTGTAACCGGATTTATTTTCATGGTTATTCAAAACACGGGCATTGCAGAGGTGCCGTTTAAAATGGACCCCCCCCCCGTTTGCTGCCGCTTTTAACTTTTAGACAGATTTTTTTCTTTTTTTCTTGGCTAGAATAAAAAATAAATAAAACAGAGGGGGAAGTCGTTAGTGTCATACTTCTAACTGATGACGGAGCTGCATCATACTGCCAATGATTATGATGATAAAAGTGATAAGCCTGTAAGGGGATCTATTGTACTCTGAGAAACCCATGCTAGGCTTGTGACTGACTTTCAGAGGGCCATTCTGAATGAATCAGTGTTGTATTAATGAAAGCTGTGTACTTTTGCATTTCTTCTTAGAATAGAATCAGATGGGGTGTCTGCCTGAGACAGACTTGGCAATAAGGATGTTATTATTAAAGATCTCAACAAATACAGAGTCGTTGGCACCCCTGTTACAGACATTAAAGTATTTTTTTTTTCTTTTCTTTTTTTTAGTATAAGCTCATTAAAAATAATAATATAAAAAAGAAAAATCCAGCTTGGTTCATCCAATAAATGCATTTATATAGTAGGGGGGGAAACATGTTTTTAGCTAAATCAGTGTTAGAAGAATTGTTTCTTTTGCAAGTAGTGATTATGCAAAATGTTACAATGTAAAAGTGTACATACAGAAGGATCTTTGTATAATCTCTCCAGAATTTCACTTCTTCTCTTAAGGTGTTCTGGACTGAGGTTAATATTTGTCCGAATGACAATATATGTGTCAATTTTACCATGTATATATATGTTTATCAAAGTTCTTTTTTTTAAGGTAAAAAACACATTTGTCTGCATCTGCATACACTTCAACTTAAATTCCCAGTAGCTTTTCGGAAACACCACAAGTTTGTGTCAAAAGGACTGAAAACGTACAACTTAATATGTGAGTGATCACAACCTGACAATTCCCCCTTGCTTGGATCTAGTTTATGATTGGACTCTATTCTGTTTTTCATTGCTGTTTTTTTATTAATTAAATGCATCAAAAGCTTAAGGAAAATCAGGTAAAGCTTAATACAGATCTATATGCATAATGCTTAAACTGGGATGATCTTGTGCCGCCTACATTTTCAGTTGGATTCAGAACTGCTCCCTCTATCAAGTAACCATCTTTTATGTGTAATAGTCCTTAAAACAAACAAACCAACAACAACAAAACAAAAATGTTCAAGGTCAACAAGTCCATCCTACAAAAGCCACTCACTGAATATATTTTCAGAAATGTTCAGTGTCCAATTACACAACTGCAACAAGCGACATTTAATTTAATCCTTGGTCCACGTCTCTACCTTGGGTGCCAACAGCTTTGTCTCTGTGCGATTTCATGCCGCATACAGCATCATCAATAATCCGAGACAAATATCTGAATTATCGAAAAAAATAAATAAAAAGAAAGTAAGCTCCTTTGAAAAATTTCCTCAGAATTCCCAGATTGAGATCAATCCTTTCCACCTCATTGGGAGGGAAACTATGCAAACATAAAGAAACTTCTGCACAAAGCGAAACCTGGAATCTGTTTTCTACTCAGTCTTTTTGTTTGGTTATGAGCTTTTTTATGTCCCCCACTCCTTCCCACACACACACTATTATTATTTCATAAAAAAAAATCAAAATCCTGAAGGGATTAAATCCACACCGGGGCCTTTAACATTCAGCTGCTGTTTGCGCTGAAGGTATGCACGGTGACCTCTATTTGCTCCCCCCGGCCGGAGAGCGGTACAGGCAGCCAGTCTTCCCTGTTCCTCCGGCCGCCCTGCAGGTGAAGCGTCCACATCAGGAATGTGATCTCTCATCTCGCCCTCATGTCTCAAGTTCCTGACAGAGAACTTACAGTGCCAGCCTTTGTACGGAGGAAGCCATGCTGCAGTGTTGTGACTGCCATTCCTTGCGATCACAATACGGTCTCATGTCAGTCACACGCACACACACTCACGCACATTAGCATGAGAGTCTTTGTGGGGCACCAAACACCTCCTCAAATCTGGCTGCACCTCGCTGTGTTGATACACGGCTTCGGTGACAAAGGAAACACAGGCAGAGGGGCAGATTAGCCTGGCTGAAGACGCAGTCTTCCCCGGAACGAAGGGGCCGCCCGACTCGGGTTCTAAAACAAACAAGGCAGAAAAACAAGCAACATTTTGGGGGCACGGGTGGAGGGGGAGGATAGTGTTCCCTGAACATCAGACACCTTGTAGGTTTAATACCCCACAGCTAAAACCTGTAATTTTGCTGCGCCGTCAGATAGCTCCTGAGCCGATAGAGGCTCCCTTTTTCTCCCCCTGCATTGTTAGAGATCAGCGCGCTGTTTCCTGCTCGTATTCTATGTAAATTACATGCGATAATCGCCACGCAAGGCACAATGCTGGTTCCCGTGGTGCAAGCGGAAACCGAGGGTAGATAAACGCAGGCTGGGCAGATTTGCATAGCCTTTGTGTTTTGGGCGCCGGCGAACGTGAGCCCTGAGGATTGGTAGGGATTTCCTCTAGGTTTTTGTGTAAGTAAATGTCTGCTTCCTCCCCGGGCTGGGACCATTATGCACAGCAGACAGGGGCGGGTGGTGGAGGCAGAGGGCACGAACGGAATAGCAAAAATCACCTGGGCCGGTGGTGGGAGCCACAACCTCCGTCAGTTGCTTCTGTCAGAGGACAAACCGTGGTTACGTCGGGGCTTAGACGTTAATTCGGGGACTCTGATTCACTTCATTACGCCGAGAACAGGTGTTAATCTGTTGGAGGATGTGATGGAGAGGTGTCACCTTACAACTGGGGCTCACAGAGGAGTAGGGCTAAAAAAGAAAAATGAGAGGGCGTGTTTATCTTGTGATGTTTGAGCTCCTCTCTGAGGTCCCTCTTTAAAGGTGTGGTATTACCTCTTAAAGGGATGAGTGCACCTGTACCTTTCCCTAGAAGGTCTTTAGTTATGGGGTTTGTGTGTTTTTGGTTGTTGTTCATGGGTTGTAGCTACGTGATAACGGCCTGGAAGTCGTTGTCAAGCAGAAAGACGAAAGCTCACGTTCGCGTCTGTGAAGCTTGGAAGTTTCGACGTATGGCTTAATCCCCGTCCCAGAGAACCTCAGACTAAACAAACAGCGTCTGGCAGAGAGTCAACACAAACCGAGCCTTTATTCCGGATCAGAAACTAAAGTCGTAGGAATCTGTTTCACTCCTGATAAATGCCTCATTGTGGAGATTGCCTTTCATAAGGTATCAGCAGCCATGTTTGGACTTTTTCAGTCTGTTTATTTATTTATTTTTTATTTTAAGGAAGTTTATAGCACTCCAAAAAACCGCTGTTTCAAAACAACCCAATTTAATATGTGTTTGTATTAAAGCATAAGCTGACGATGTTTGAGTGATATTATGATCTGACAATTATCAGCCACATTAATCTGACAGCAATTCAGTTAGACTTTCAAGTATCCAGCATCTCGAGGTGAGTAAACAATCTGCATAGCGTAGTGTGGTGATAAGTAATGTTATCATCAGGTCATTACTCCAGTGCTTAAGTGGTAATTTCATTGATCCTGCAGCAGTGGTGGATACGACATGTGAGAGCAGTGGCACCGTTGGCAGAACGTTTTGAGCCTTTTCAAAAAATTTGCCAGATTGGGTTGTAGTAAATCAAATTGTGTTCGCAGAGGTATCAAATGCAAAGTGTGTCCAGATTGTTAGTTTTTTTTTAAACATGAAGGGAAAACATCTGATAAGAGGGATGAGTTCACTAACTGGATGCAGGAAGAACTTTCTTAAGGAAAGTTGTGGGTAAGACATCAAGACAGCAGGAGGAGGAACTGAATTGATTTATAATTTCTTCAAGGTTTTTATGGTTGAGTTGGTGACTTAGCCATTTTCTTTATTTTTGATCATTTTGATGTTGTGCAGATTAATCTTCTTTTTTTCCTTATTTCTCCGTTCAGAAGTTGGCAGAAGACAAATGTAAACCTAGTATGGAAAATCAGGTGCTAACCAGGACTTTTTATAGTCGTACAGAAACACTGTACCTAATATACAACACCATAACAAAATATTAACTGTGTTGAATTTGTGACCAAGCTTTTGGCCAAAGTGTGAATGCTGACCATGGCTGGCATAGCTTATTCTGACCACTTCACAAATAAAAGGTCATAAGTTAACTAACTTGTTCTCTAGTGTGACCTACTCTAGTGACATTAACAGAATTACACAGGTTAGTTTTAATCTGACCTCGTCTTATACCATTGTACAAAGGATTAGCGATGTCTGATCAAGTTTTTCAAAATGGCTACCTGTGAAAAATTACCAGGTTCCTTCCTGTCTCTTTTGATTCAATGTTTGGCTAAAGCTAGCTTACTGCTGGTCCCGCAGTATAAACACAGAATTTGGATGAAATGAATGACTCAGCGGTTATTTGTTTATATTATTAACAAAAAATCCTCTTTATTAAAGGAAAGTCTTTCAAATTGGAGTCTGTTCGCTTCTCCTCACGGCTCCTCAGAACCGCTGTGTAATTTTGAGGCGACGTGACGACAAAAACACAATTATGGGCGTCCTGTTCTGCTGTTCATTCTGTTATTACTCCAGTTTTACATTGTCAAAATAAAGTAATGTCTGTCTGGGATCTGCGGCTCCGTAGTGGCGGCGGATTTCGTCGTTAGCTTTATGTTGATCGTAGCGTAGCTTTGATTAGAGCGGGATCCGTGGCTCCCAGCTCACTTTTTCACTTCCACAAGAACGCTTTTATTTTATTAAATATATTCTTCCTCTTCATCAGAGCCATGCCACATTGTTCCAGGCAGCACACTGTGATCCTCAGACAGCAGCACCCCAGCTGGTCTCAACCGCTGTGTATTTGTACTCCCCTCCACTCCCTCTCTCTCTCTCTCTTTGATAGACATGCAGCAGTCTTTCATCAACGTGGGTTCATCTTGCTGTGGGACGGCTGATGTGACAGAGTTGTCTTTAGAGAGGGATGGTGTTTGACAGCGGCAGGCTAACGGATGTAGGAGATCATCTCAGTCTGCCGAGGCTGTAGTTATGATGTGGTGCCGGGTGCGATCTGCAGGTGTGTGTCGCCAGGCCCTTCATCCATCACAAGTCCGGACAAAGCATGGGGGAATGAAATGTTTCTTCCATCCTGGCGGATGAGGGATGTGGTTTTACAAAACAAGATAGGATACCTATCCATTCTGTCCTTGCCCTGTCATTATTCTTTCTTTTTTGGGGAAGGAGGATAAGGGGATAGTCCAAATCTGTTTGTTGGTGTGTCAGTGTTTGCTTCTTAAAGAGAAACACTTCAAGAAAGCGTTTGCAAAGAGCGTGTTAAGTGAAAAATGAATAGGCTGAAAATGACTTTAATAAGACACAAGAGAAAGTAATAAAGTCTCTCCGGCTCTACAGACAGCAGAGGTGATGCGCTCAAGTAAAAGTACAGAAAAAAAAACTTATATATAAATAAATTTTACTTAAATATAAATGTAAAATATTAGTCAAATAAAATGAAAAACTGCCTCATTACATTTTAAGTGACAGTTGAGATTTTTTTTTTTAAGTGAACTTGTGTTTAAAGTAGAAAAGCCTTTTTTATTCATCTATCAACAAATAGTTAACTTGATGCCAATTTTTTTTTAAATCAAAAGCAATTTTAGCGCATTTTATAACAACCATGTTTGCATTTAGTTAAGGCCACAAAAGTGTAAAACAAAATACAAATAAAGAGGGCTTCAAGCATTAAAGTACAAAACGGTCAGCAGGATGAAAACGTAAGAAGAAGCACTTATTGGATTTGAAGTCCAAATAATGAAGATCCTGTTCTATAAAGCCAGTAGAATAAAGTTAATTCAATTTATTAGCCCAATTCTGCTTTAAACCTTTTAATTGAGATTTTATGATTTTTTTCTCCACCACATGTTAATCGTGCTTAAACTAGCAGAAAAATAACATCAGCTGCATAAAATCAACACATTGACACTCAGAGCTGCAAAGCTTTCTATCAGCCATGGGAATAGACGCTAGTCTTAATGTTTGTTCAAACATTTAGAGGCGAAGTGTTTGGCTTGTTATGTTTTTCTGGGTCATCATAAACACTAATGATGTGAAATGGCAAAGTCCAAAAAAACTTTAAGTGTCCAAATCCTTATTTACCATCTCTTTACTTGAAACCCTTCCAAGCTTCAGACTCTTTAAAAACTTGAAAAGCCTCTAACCTGCTGAAACAAGACACACACTCTCTTACAAGAAAGACAAATTTGAGTGTTTGTTTATGGTTGAAAAAAAAAATGTTTTAGAGGCTGAAACAGTGTCATTAACCATTCATATCATTAAAACTGCAAACGGTGAGCTACTAATGGCACGTCTGTAAAGCAGCAGACTGCAGGCTGGCTAAGAGATTAAATGTCCGATATCAGCCGGTTATTCTGGTTATCACTATTCAGAGAGCAACACAGTAAAGATATCCTGCCTGATGAGTTATTGAAAATAACATGTACATGTAAATGTTATTATGTTTCCAAGCATAATAATTGTTTAATAATTTCCTAATTATTGTTTTTGCTACATTGAAGGGTTTACTATTCTGTATTTTTGCTAAACTCCATTAATCAAAATGAATATATATGGCACTAATATAACTGTAATATGCTATGTTATGCTTCATTTTAACAATTGTGTAGAAATCTATCTATCTATCTATCTATCTATCTATCTATCTATCTATCTATCTATCTATCTATCTATCTATCTATCTATCTA
>CAEFZY010062016.1:0-14927 GCA_903066815.1 Brachyrhaphis roseni
CATGTCTTCCCCCCTCTCATTACCCCTTTCCTGTCAGCCTACTGTCAAATAAGGGACACTAGAGCCCACAAAAAGCCCCCTGGTGGGGTAAAAAATAAATAAATAAATATCTAATGTTTTCATATCTTGTCATACGGCACTACACTATCTGATGATTTTCATCAGCAGAAAGATCCTTTCTCTTTCCCATATTGCTTGAAACCTGTGGCCTGCTTAATAATGTGGAACATCCTTCTTAAGTAGATGTTCTTTGAGCTTCATCAGACAAACTAATCAACCCAGCTCTCTGAAATTAATTAGTGATTCAAAGAGTCCTGACACACAATACCATCTATAAATTTAATAGCACAACAAAAAAAATTATCTTTATGACACTTTAATCCAATTTCCATAATAATTTGGAACACGGTGTATACATATATATATATATATGTGTGTGTGTATATATATATCAATGACGTGCGGTCAGGGGAGGCAGGTGAGTGGGTGCCACTGTGGAGGAAGATTGATTTTGAGCTTTGTGTTGATTTTACTTTGTTTAGATTAGTGATGGGACTTGATTCAAATTTTTAATCAACTTAATTGCAGGATCTGTCTCAATTAATTTTAATCAAGAAACATATTTACAAAATGTGCAACATTCTCAATTTAGAAATGCTTTTTGCTGCTAAATTATTGAAAAAATAGACACCTGAGCTCAACAACAAATTTATTTCTTGTTTTTAATCTGTTATCTTTAGAAATATGTTTTGCGGACGCTGACATTAGCGATGCTGCAGCAGCATGTTTAGCTTTGAGGTGCTATTTTAGGTTAGCTCCATTTTCTTTTTGGCACATCTTGCACACAACAAAATTACAAAAAATAGCAGGAAAGCTCCACATCAAGTATATCATTAAGTTTATTGTTTGTGACATCCGTAATCATCATACCTCGTTCCTTTAGTCGGCATCCGAGTGCGTAACCTCACTCGGCTCACAGCGGCGTGGCAACAAGTGAGTGCATCTGAAAATAGCAGAGCCAAAAGCTGCGAGAGCAGCATCACAGGCCGAACCGCGACGCAACTCGTCGCAGCATCCCGACAGATGTCTCTCACCAGCAGGCTGGCTTTCTCTGCTCTGATTAGAGGCAGCTTCGACGTGAATGTGCAGAGTCAGGCAGGGCTCCCTCCCAGAACGCCTGACTGTAGGATGTAAATGAAGGCTGGCTTTCCAGCCGCAGGCACTTCCGCCTCATTTGGGGGATTGTTTTTACAAATAAAATCAAGTAATTAAAAGTAGAATGAGTGGAAAATAGTGGGGTTTTATTTTTGCAAATGGTACTGGTGAGATTTTAAACTTAACATGTCAATCATTTCCTCATTTGAATAGGTTTTGTTAATTAAAATGATTTTTTTTGTAAATAGTTGTGACTCCAACTGGTAGAAATCAGGAGGTAACACACTCCTGAAGTTTGAAAGTAGAGTTTTTCATGTTTAATTAACAAATAATTTAAGAAACATTAAAAGAAAACTCAATTTCAGGCTATAAACATGACAGACTTTGTCAATGTGTTTGAATCTCTGTTGGTTATTGAACAGCCATGGTCAAAAATGATGTTAGTAACACACATGAGATGATTATTATTTATTTATTTATTGTTATTTATTGTACGTCTAATGGCTTAACATCAAAATGAAACTGTATTTCATGGAGATCTTAAACAGATCAGTGTGAAAAGGGTTTAAATGGATTTAAAAACCTGAGATAATTGCAGTATGCTTCCCAGATGTTCAGTATTTTTACTGTCTGGTAATACTGTTTGTGATGGCAGCAGGTCAGAAAGTTCACAGAGTATTTGAAAGGAGATCTCTGATGATCCCAGACATTGAGTAGTCTGTCCATCTGCAGGAAAAAAGAAAAACTTCCCACAAAAAATCTGCGTGTCGACAGCAACGACAAGGTTTTATTGAAAACGTTGTATAATGGATTAGCTCTACTAGCTCTGATAAAGTTTAATTTTAGTTTTTGAATTACCTTTTAATGTTATGGATACAAAGCATCACTAACATAGAGACCTTGAATGTGTTGTACTTAGCAACAGTTTAAATATATGAAGAAAACAAAAACTTGATTTAAGCAAGGATTATGTGTTTTCTTTTCTGTTGCCAATTTATTTGAGGATTGATTAGAAGTTCAGTTCTCACATACGGTCTCAGTTCGAGCAGGAAAATGTCCAAGATCACACATTGAGAAAATATTTTTTACAGTGGCAGGTCAACAAAATCAGGGCCCTCTTTTGTCCCGTATTGGAGCTAGAATACCAATAATTCTCGTGGTATTTCTAGGGCTAAAGCTAGGTTTATAGTTAAAACATTGCGCGTTTCTCAGTAGTCAAGGGTCCAGACCCTCTGGACAAAGCAAACCCAGACTACACCAATGTACTTCCCAAGCAGTGGTGCAAAAAGTGGGTATGCACCTTAGGCAACGCGTAGGGGCTCCATTCTAACGGAGGCGCCAAAATGATGGCAGAATAATTATCTCTAGTTGTTTGTGCATTAAAAATTCACTAGGATTGCTAGAATGCATCTGCACACAACTTGGAAAGTATTTATCTGTTTCCTTGATGCTACATATAAAAACCACACCGCTAGCTGGGCTCACAAGTCCACGTGAACCTGCAAAAACACGATTATAGCTCAGCATTTAGCGAGGTCGTTATGTATTTGGCATGTTATTCAGATTGATCTCGTGAATTATTTCATTAGTTTGCATAAAAGTTTTACTGTATCGGGAAACATTTTCAGTGTCTCTAATAAGGAACAGTCAGCTAACTTCATCTGGAATCATTTTTATCAATCTAGTTAGCCAACTGATTGCCATTACCTCTATTCATCCCCCACACTGGTGCATATCAGCCTTTCATCTCAATGCTATAGGACAATAATCCTCCCACACTGCCTCCTAATGCATTTGAAGTCTTAAGCACCAGGAGCCTGTAGCAAAAAGAAGCAAATTAGTTTGTGAATTCCAGACTTGTTCATGCAGGATGAATATCAGCTTATTGTAGCATCACCACTTCCTTATCGAGGTTACTTGAAAGTTTGTGCCTTCTCACATATTTCTTGGATTACCTGTGTTTGGAAGTATGCGTGTGTGTGTGTGTGTGTGTGTCGTGTGACCCTCTTGCGTCAGTCAGTGTGTGTGTAATAGTAATATGAAGGGCAGCTGCGGGTCGGCGTGTTGCAGGGAAGCAGATTAAACGTCTTCTTGACCCTCTTCCTTTCCTCTCCTGTAGCATTTCCTCCACCACTCGTCCTCTGGACTTATCTTCCTCCTCTAACTCTCTGTATTTCCTGTCTCCTGTCTGTTTGTAGAGTTTTTTTCCCTCCTCTCTCCCCCTCCCTTCCAGTCGTAAGTTTTCCCTTCCACCCCGTTTCATCAATCTCCCCGCTCTCGTCCTTTTGTCCTCCTCCTCCGATCTCATTGCCTTCCTCTCTGCGGCTCTTCCCCTCTCTCTTTTCTCTTCACAATGACACTTAGATTATACAAGTTGTGTGGGTGACTCCCACTTTTTTCCCCTTCGCCATATCTAATCCTCCGTGGCACGCTGTCTGCCATCAGGAATGGGGAGAAATTCACGGCTCCGAAGCGAAGCGACGTGGGATTTTTGAGTCCGTGTCGTAAAATTTCGCTCCCCGCCATTACACACGGGGAGATGTGTGGCGGGGGGGACACAGGGTTAGCTGACAGGTTGTCAGGGGAACCAAATTAGCCATTGCGCTAAGATTTCCAGGTTCTTGCCACTGATGTCAAAATTATGCAGAGGAAAGGGGAAATAATAATGATTTAGAATAATTACTATATTTAGGTGATAAATTACACACAGGGCAAATTTAAACACACACGCACACACACACCCACACACTCACACAATGTCAAAACATTGAGTTCAAATATTAGGAATTTATAAAGTTAGATTTTCTTTTTTTTCTGCAACTTTAATAGACAGTTTGGTTATTTTAAGGTGATGTTCCGTAACGTCATCAGAAATAGTTTCTCTACCTGTTGTAGTCAGGATGTTATGAAAAGATAACATCTGGTGAGACAGAGGCTTTTTTTTGTGGTTAATTTTAGCAAATTTTAGCATTTGGAGCTGATACCTTGCTTTTTAGAGCAAGATATTTGATACAATTAAAACATGTACTTATTCAAATTCCAGAGCTAAATTAATGGTTTTCTTCTGGAAATCACCATGCAATCTTTACAGGTAACACATTCTGGTAACTCCTATAAATCATTGCCTTTAAAAGACTTCTCAGAACATCAAACCAACGTTGCTACATTTCGTCAGTTGTGGCTAAGCATAGACAGTCTCGAAACGTGCACGCTAAATATACAAAACCTGCTTTTTTTTGCCATAATGTAATAAAATTAGTGGTGGAACTTGATTAAAATTTGAAATGTAATTAATTAATTGTATTTAATCATATTTTAATCTAAAACTACCTACAGATTCAAGAACCCTTCAAAACCCTTTTCTCCTTCCAAAAATATGTATTGTTTTTAATCTCTTACTTACATTATTCAACCATCAGATTGGTGCGGAGTGCTTTTCTACCCATTCATCTTTCCAGTGTTTCGGAAAACCGTTCATGGAGCTTCTTTGAAGAAATCCTTCTTTAGAAATGTGGACTGTGGATGCTGACATTAGCGTTGGGGATGTTAGCGTTGCTAATGTGTTTAGCACTGAGATGCTATTTTAGACTTTAAAAGCTTCACTGATAGGCTAACTTCTTTTAGCAAAACTTAAACACAACAATCCTCCCATCAGATTGTTTTTTGAAGCAAAAATTAACCAAGAGAAGTGACGTTGTCTTCCATTGCTGTTATTTGGATGTTGCCTTTGCATTGGATTTACGGTTGTACTGGAAACGCACAAAATACAAAGATTCCGCTGGGAACCTTTTGTGTGAAGGCATTAAAATCAATGTAATTAATCCAAATTAGCATGTTAAAGTTCCAACCCTGAATAGAACTTTACACTTCACCAAAAGTGTAAAGTTTTCTTGCTTATTCTGTTTTGTTTTAGACAGTTTCAAGAATTTTTTCCACTTATTTAACTCTCCTACTTAATTTTCTCTTCTTGATAAATATGTTAGCTCTTCCACATGTTTGAATTTACATTTCAGAATATTGTATCACCTCCTCGTTTTCTCCTTTAGGTCTCTCAACAAGCCCTTCCTTGAAAGCAACCAACCGTAACCAACAGCATCAAAATCCACTTAAAATGCTGCAGACGACATAGAGTAGATATGTGTTCCCTCGACATTGAGGAAGATCTGGGCCGTTAATTTTCGTCAGATGTTCCCCCCGCCGTCCTGCACCATGTAGACCGCAGCTTATATTAAAAGGATTAGGCAGAAACAAATAATGCATACACATATTTTTCTTAAAAAAAAGAAAACCCATCAAAGCCGCTGTTTGTTAGCAGTGTCTAATTTGATTTTAATGGGAAGTAAATGTTGCCTTCATGATGTAAACAGCAACTGAGATTACCAGAGAGCTGTTTGTTTGCTTCCAACGAAGCGTTTTCTTGTCTTTTTGGACTTGATTTGGCCTTTGTACCATATTCTGTGACCACTGTTTATTGTGACCGTAGGAGGCGCTGTTGCATTTTAACACTTTGCTACAACTACACCAAAAACGTAACGGTTTTCAGAGGGTGGATGAACAAACGCAAGAGGAAAAGCAGAGGAAAGAATAAAAAGTAACATCTGACCACTAATAATATGACTATTAGACGTATTATTAAGAATTATAACTGTTATAGACGGTCACAGAATATGATAGGTCTTATCAGATACTGTGACCAAAATGTAACTTATAGAAAAAATATTAAATTCTTGAGTAGTAGAGTTTAGTATTTTGCTTTTCATGCTTCGGATTTTCATTTACTTTTCGTTTTGCATCCCAACCCCGTTCCAAAGCTTACGTTTCTGGCGTAGCATCGTGTTAAAATGCAACAGCGCCTCCTACGGTCACAATACATGGTGGTCACAGAACATGGTGTAACACCGGTCACAGTGGTGGTCTCCTAATATGGCGCAACACCGCTCGGACAGACAGGTGTCCACCACGTCCTGTGGACGGCAGTAACAGGAGAATCCCGCATCCTCCTCGTGTCCCGATAATGGCTTTCGATCACCCCCCTGCCAATCCGAGGCCCTTCTCTCTCTGTCTGTCTCTCTCTTGCTCTCTTATCTCGAGGCCCAGGTCCGGCCTCCGTAACGCCGCTCCTCTCTCCTGGCAGACAGGAGGCACAATTGAAAACGGCAGCAGGTGCAGGATCTTGAGGACAGTCCCTATAGACGGGTTGTTATTCGTCTGATTAGCTGCCTCTCCTCCCTGTGGGTTCACCGCAGGCCCGTGTGGAACACGTCTTCGTGTGATTAGCAGCAGAGACGATAAGGAGACGATAACACGGCTTATTTCTGGTAACTTTCCTCGATTCTAGAATCCAGATCTTCACGGTCGTGATATCTGGTGCAGAGGGGAGGAGGATGACTGGAAATCACGACGGATCCCCCCCTCCATTGGAAGAAGCAGCGCTGCAGTTGTTAGCTGCTTTCATGTCAATAAACTTAATTGATCCGTTCCATCTAGAAAACAGATAAAATCATCTCATATTTTTAATCATTTTCCGCCCTTCCTCTGCTTAAACTAGCTTTGCATCTAAAGTTATCTAGGCCATTGTTCACGGTTTGTTACAAAGCTGAGGTTATTTTCGATTTAGCTGATAAAACAGTAGCAGTTTTTCCATCAACTCTTTTTTTTTAATGCACATTTTGAAGTATTGCTTTGGAAAAGGTTAACAGAAACAGCAACATTTTAAATATTCTCCCCTATAGCTACGTTTCCATTAGAAATGTATGCAAAACGTTGTTAATATGCCGCTATTAGTAAAAAAAAAATTTAAAAATCGCAATTGCGGTGTTTAAATTAAATAACAAATGCCAAAATCACACCTGGATGAATAAATCTGTTCAAGCTATCATCATTCAAAATCATGCTGCGCCGACATCCTCCTTCCACTTGTTCTTTGTTGTTTTTGCCAGTAGTAACATCGCCTTGGTAATCACTTTTGTGATGCGAAAAAAGTGTTTTAATCACAGTTTTGCAAAATACACTAATTTCAATTCATCTGAAAAATCACCTCGTCCTATCACAAGAAAGATGTTGCTTCGAAATTAGCGTATTTCTATTAAGCACATTTAGGTATGTAATTCAAATTTGCGACATTTGAAGGTCAATGGAAACTCAACTAGACTTGAAGTGGTTTTTGGTTTTTCCGAAAAAGAGTTAATGCGCAAAGGGGAGATGAAAACACATTTGTCGAATAAGTTCAGACACAACGAACATTTTAGTGTTTATTACATCAATCATTTATTTGTATGCTTTTGCGTAGCCTGGTTGATTCCCTCCAAATCAGGAAACATGGAAAAATTCACATGATAGTTGGACAGAAACCTGCTGTAGCTCCTGACGTGTCCCACATCCTGTCCATGTTTGTCGCAGGAGTTTTTTGAGAATCCGGCGTTCAGGCCCGACGGTTTGAAGCTCTACCCGACGCTGGTGATCCGAGGCACGGGTCTGTACGAGCTGTGGAAGACGGGCCGCTACAAGAGCTACACGCCCAGCGCCCTGGTGGACCTGGTGGCCCGCATTCTGGCCCTGGTGCCACCATGGACACGGGTGTACCGCGTCCAGAGGTGAGGGAACCGGAAGATCGGAGCAATTGGACTCGCACATATATGACTTCAAGGTCATGTTATCAGTAAACCCCAAAGCCCACCTAAATGTAATCTATCGATTAAATATTTTATCAATCAAATCAAAGCAATTTTTCATCTGTATATTCCAAATTACATCAGTATTTAATTTTGAAATGAGTACTTTTCAAATACACAATGTTTATTTGTTATTGTTCTTAAGTTTATTTAGCTGTTTTGTTTTTAATACATTCTGCCACACCTGGCTCTTTTGAGCAAATTCAAAGTGAAAGATTTTTACACCCTTGGTAGCGATTAAAGTAATGTGCTAGAATGGTCTAGTCAAAGTACGGCCCTTCTAATCGAGGGTCTTTGTCGTTAAAGTACAATGCACACTTTCAGAGTATTGTTCTTGTTTTGCCAATCATGTGCTAATGTTGGTCAGTCATTTGAAATACTTTAAGGTTGGCGGTTAAAGTAGGGAGAAAGTTCTAGCTTAGTACAGCACTGAGACAGTAACAGATGTGGTACTAATGGTTTCTGCTCTGCCCCATCAGGGACATCCCCATGCCGCTGGTGAGCTCCGGCGTGGAGCACGGCAACCTGAGGGAGCTGGCTCTGGCTCGGATGAAGGACATGGGCACTGAGGTGAGACAGGAAGGAGCCTTAGAGATCGCGCGTCGGCTTATTTTTGAGCTAACGGGCTTTTCCAGCCCGGCGGCAAACCATTAAAGGGGCCGGCAGCGGCCACCGGCAGATAACAGGAGTCACTTTCATTCATAGCAGGGCGAGATGATAGATCCAGAAAGCCCCTCTGGTACAGCTGAGCGCAGGAGGACTTCCCCTCCCTCCATCCCTCCTTCATGTCTAAGAGGGAAGTAGATTAGAGCTTCAGTGACAGGAGGCAGGAAACCCCTCAGCTTTCATCAGATGCGCTCGGCAAAATCTACCCATAGATAAAAGCCACGGGGCTGGGAACGCTTCTGTTAAAAACAAGAAAAGTTAAAAAACTAAATAAATAAAACTACAAGTTCTCTGCTTTCTTCACTTTGTACTTCAGCGTCTGTCCCCTACTTGTCTTTTTTCTGCCCAGGCTTTATTTGAATACAGAGTAGCAGGAAGCGTGTTGCGTTTGACATCCCTGCGCCGCGTATCTCCCCAAACCTGTTGTGATGCGGAGCGGAAATTATCCCCAACTCTGACCTAGTTTCCATCTGCCTCTTTCCTTACATTTCAGCGGTTTTCTGCCTTGCTTCGGGGCTTTTATGTGAGCGTATCTGTTGCCATCCAGGCAGCGATGAAAGTTCTCTCCCGACTTAAAAATAAATCTACAAGGTTTCTTCTCTCCTGTGAAGCCTAGGCTCTCTAGAAAGTGACCATGAATCAAGACGCCTTTAATGTTATGGCGTGTAAGATTACTGACCTGGATGGACATGAGGGGTTGTCATGGCAAAGGCAAACATTATAATACTCCTTTATCAACACAGCAGGGGCCATAAGCCTATGACTTCAGTCTGAGACACTAAAGTTTTGGTGGAGAATGTGAGAAGAGGAAACAGAACTGCTGCGTAAGCAGTCTTTTTCAAAATAAGAGCATGAATATAAACGTCTAGATAAACGTTAAGTTTCTTAACAGTAGATAAACTGCTACGCTAACAGCAAACGGCACCAAAAAAAATTCAGAGTTCAGGATACAGCTAGCTAAAAACTTAGCTTGCTAACCATGAAGCACTAATCATAAACATTCGTTCTGCTATCGCTAAAGCGCTACACCAGCACAGTTTTTAGCGGAAGCTAACGCTAAAGCTCTACATTCAACCACGTTGATACCCACTTTGAATTTAGTTTTTCAGATAAATTCTAGAGGATGCTAAATTTTTTTAAAGTTAGCAAAAACGCTAAAGAGCTGAACCAAAAATCAGCTCTGCCGTTAGCACAATAGCAGAAGTGTGTCCACCACTGGCTCAGGGTGATCAAGTTCCAGGACAGCATAATGATGTATTTGAAAGAAAAAAAAAAATTTAATAAACCAAAACGATCCATTTAGTTACCCGGAGATGTGATGCTCTTTTCAGTGCCGAGACGTACGGACCCGAGAAGTTGGCATTCAGGAGATCCACCACAAAGTCAGGCCTTATCAGGTAAACCTCCCACAGACCAAAAACATCCATCGAAACATTGCGACCAGCCGTTTCCTCACTCTGCTCTGAGTGCAGGTGGAGCTGGTCAGGAGAGACTACGTGGCCAACGGCGGCTGGGAAACCTTCCTGTCCTACGAGGACCCGGAGCAGGACATCCTGATCGGTCTCCTGCGCCTGCGCCGCTGCTCGCCGCAGTCCTTCCGAGCCGAGCTGAAAGGAGGCGTGTCCATCGTCCGTGAGCTGCACGTCTATGGCAGCGTGGTCCCAGTGAGCAGCCGCGACCCCAGCAAGTTCCAGCACCAGGTGAAAGAGTTGTATCTCGTCCTCAACTCTCTGCGGAGCCCATCTGCAAAGCCAATTACAAAGACGAGCCTCCTTGTGGTGTTTTAATGATCCTGCAGGGCTTCGGCATGATGCTGATGGAGGAGGCTGAGCGAATAGCCAGAGGGGAACACGGCTCGCACAAACTGGCTGTCATCTCAGGTAACAAGCTGAACGGTTACGAGCTCACACGCAGTCAGAATCGGCATGAACGTCGCACTCATTTTGGATTTATAATGATTGAGCCTTTTCATTTTTTATACCTGAAACAAAATCATTTTTAACAATGAGAAGTGCCAGCAAAAATTTATTCACATAGAGGCTTACATATCTCTATTTTATGCATAAATTGTTGATACTGTGATTGTCTGAATGTGTTGTTTTATTTTACGGTTGGTGAGGCAGAGGAACTAACTGTGGGAGTAGTTAAAAAAAAATAAAAACTTTTATCCAAAATGGGAACGTTTGAGGTCCAGAGATAAAACAGTCCTACCAACTCATCACTCTTAACAGATGTTCTGGGGTACAAAAAAAACTTGACCTATAAATAAGGCCAACAAGAAGTGCAATTAGCAACCAGCAGTTAAATTAAATACATAGTTACTTGTAACATTTCAAAATTCCACCCGGACATCCTATTAATAATCAGGTTTTACATTAATCACTAATTAGCATGTTCAGTTATTCATTAGCCATATTATGAACACCAAGTCATTTATTAAAAATACATTCAATACGCTGTTAGAATAAATCAAAAATAAACCCGGGCTTTTCACTAACAATGCCAAAAGCATTAGCATTTCTAAAGATGTCAAAATAAACCGAAAAATAAATAATTGGGTCGACGGTAGTTTAGCTGAATTGGTCAGAACCCTGAAGACTTTAACCAAATATAATCAGTTGTCCATTTCAGGATGGAACACCAGTCACAATATACACCGAACAGTGGAGTTCTGTTCTTGTAAGGCTGAAGTGTTAAAATATGCAAACCAAGGCCTAAAAGCAGACGCTAGCTAAAATTAACGACCCTCGACAAAATAATCCAGACAACCCGAATGTCAAGCAGCTCCTCTGAATTTGGTAACTGTAAAGTTTTCATTGAGTTTTGGGACGTTAAAAGCTGATGTAAACAACAGCTCCAACCATGCAGAGTCAGCACTGTTATAACAGCGCCCCCCCGGTGGCTGGAGGAATGAACGGGTTGGTGAAGTTGACTTAATGTCCGCAGTTATCCTGGTTATTGTTTTGTTTTTAGCTGTGAGAACATCACCTTCCTTTCATCGTCTTCTTCTGCAGGTGTAGGAACTAGAAACTACTACAGGAAGATGGGCTACGAGCTGGAGGGGCCGTACATGGTGAAACAGCTCTACGGCGCACAACTGGACTGACCGGATGTTTTCCCTTATCTGGACGGTGCAAACAGAACCACAGACGCATACAAATTATTATGATTTTTCTTTTGTTTTTTTTTATCAACACAATAGTCCTGGGAAACAATTCCTGCCATGTTTGCAGAGAAACTCTTCCAGCAGCACAGAAAGGAGATAATGCTGAGGTTGTTTCCACAGGCCATTCATCTGCCATTATCTGAAGCTGCTGCATTTGCTCTGCTTTATTTAGATAAGGAGACGTGTGAGTAGACACGGGGGGAGAAAGTACAGCTACTTGGGGGGAGTGGGGAGGACGAAGCCAGCCTCGTCTGGTTGGAGACTCTTCACTCCAGATGGTGGCGCTAATGTCTGGCGCTTCAACGTTTGAAGACCCTGACATGCCTTCAATGTAAAAACAACAAACCTACAGAGGGGAATTCTGATTTCTGTTACGTGTTTGTCTGGGATTAACGTCACGGTTCGAGTTAATCGTGTTTCTGTTGCAATCATGTGAAAGGGAAATGGTTGGCTGCCGAGGGATGGCTGGGAAATCCTCACCGGCCAGCGGTTGTGTAATTGAACAATTTCAAATTATTGGGCAGGAAATAAGTCTTAGCGTTACATAAATTGCTTTTTAAAGCCCTCTCCATAATCCTGTTTGTTTTTGTGCTTTTTTTTTTTGTTTCGTCATGCATTCTGGAAACATCCTAGGAAACACTTTCAGGAGTAAAGTCTTTTACAGGTAAACTTGACTAAAATATCTTAAATTCTTTTAAAAATATAATTGGCCTTAAATACTTTATTCACATATCTTAAATGTTATTGTGGCAGACCTATTTAATCTAGAATATTCTATATAGTTAAAATAAATCCTCAAAACTTTTTGAGTCGCGTGCTACCAGTGGCTACCAGTAACTATGCTAATATGCTCTTGCTACATAGCAAAGGTATATATCTTAGCTAGCAAGGGTACAAACCTGGCTAGCTTTTTTGCACCTATGATGGGTAAGTGCCAGTAGGCTGGACAACAGTCGACTTTGCCATCAGCTCACTTTAATACTTCTAGAGCATTCTGCCTGAAAAAGCTTGGCGTTACTGTGGTTAAGACAGCATCTCAAAATATGCTATTTTCTTTAAATTTAAGTCGTGACACAGGTCTTATCTATATCGTTTTTAAAAAAGCTTTTGTCGTGTTTATTGTGTTTTGAGACGTTAGGCAGTTGCAGCTATCAGTAAGTAGCTGCTTATATATTTTTTTAAAGTATATAAAGAGTTACCAATAACGACAGGTTTGAAACTACCTAGCTTTGTAGCTTTTTTGCCTCAGTCATGGGTAAGCTCAAATTTATTATCAGTAGTCTGGAATACATTCTCGGCTCACTTCAGTGACCAGCCCGTATGAGGTCAGGTGCATTCTGCCCAAAACACCTTGGCACTGTGTGGGTCAAGGTTGTAGAGACCAAAGAACATTGCTAAATATGCAATTTTCTTTATATTTCTGTCATGACAGGTCTTAAAATTAATTCACAATGATCTTAAGAATGTCTTAAAAAGTTTTACATTTGAGTCGGTGAAACCTTGTCACATATGTTCCATAATGTTATGGGTGTCTGGCCTCTTCTGGAGGCCCCTGTTGATGGCCCTATGAGCTTGTTTACCTGGCTCATTTGACCCAGACCTTTCCAATTACGTCTCCATCAGCCGCCTGTCTGCTGAGCGTTGACTGAGGGCTGCGTTCAGTCGCGCCGCTACCGGAAAGGATTTGTCATCTGAAAAATAGCCAACAATAAAGGGCGAGAAGCCTCGTATAGATTCCGGCTCGGCGGGGCGACTGAAGCCGAACTGACACGCCTAATTTCCCCGACCCGGGGGCCGCGCTCTTACTGCCGCTGTTGGCGTCGCAGTCCCGACGCGGTGAGGAACAGGCCACATTCAGGCTTCCTCTCCTCTGCTCTCCTCTACCCTCCGCTATCAGCTGTGAAATGTGAAAGGACTCCCTGCTCCGGCTCTGTGCGGAGCTGATGTGGTCTGAGTTTGCTTTAATCGTCATTGCAACAGGAGCACAAATGTGGCTCCTAAAACTCCGCCGAGCTGAAGGTCACAGGATTTATCTGCAGAGATTGCAGCGGTACGAGGAGGAAAAGCATCCCCTTTAATATTAGCAGCACGCTGCTCACTGCAGATAGATTCTATCTATGTAATTGTTCCTCTAGCCTGGTTGGGTACAGTTAGGAGCTCACATTCTGCCGGTGTGAAATTCTGCTCAATTGTTTAGTGCGGCTATCAGAAATCTCCAGTGGATATAGTTATGTAACTAGAAAAATATCTCCCTGCGTCAACAGTAGCATTGCATTAAAATTAGATTCGAATTTCTAAACTTCTTCCACTTTTAATGTCCACCTGTACTGGATAAAGCTCTGAGTCTGAGCCAATGGGACGTCACAGAAAAGGTGGCAAAAAGACGGAAGCAGTTGGAGGAAAAAGTAGCTGCTTTTTTCACAAACCATAAAGGGACACAGCAAATATGTAAAATGGTGTACTCTGGTCAGAATGTAACCTTTTGAACTATATAGAAAACACTGCAGGGTGGAAACCAACACTCCAAAGTGAAACGTATAGTAGTGGCACCATCATGCTGCGGGGATGCTTTTGTCCCGCATTGAAAGGGAGGATGAAGAGATCGATTTTAGAGTCTGCAAATAATCTGACAGCAGCCAGAGGTGCAGCAGAAGGGTTTAGGTTGGAGTTTGTGTGGTGCTTGTCCATCCAACTTCACATCTTAAAGCTGCAGTATGTAACTTTTACAATATGTTTTTTACATATTTGCTAACCTATCACTTTGTCAAGACAGCATGAGACAGATAATCTATTAAAAAAAAAAGTTCTGCTGCATACATGTGGTCCTAGTGCCATCTGCAGAAACGCACCGCCCCCGACCAGAGACAACCAATCAGAGCTAGGAGGGGGGTTTTTGTGCTGCTAATCAATCTTGTGTATGTGCTGCACACATCTTCACCCTTACTCTATGCTAACGCTATATCTTGTTCTCTACAGCGGAACATGTCGTTGATGCTAAGGCTAGTTAGCATGGCCTCAGATTATCGCTCATAAACAGTTTTCCTGTGAGGGCGAGTGGTTTCTCCGTCTTTAGTACATCGAGCAGCGAGTTCAATAACTTGTAATTGTTTCTGTCCATCCATCCATCCATCGTCTTCCGCTTATCCGGGGACGGGTCGCGGGGGTAGCAGCTTCAGAAGGGAGGCCCAGACTTCCCAAGGCGTTCCCAGGCCAGCCGGGAGACATAGTCCCTCCAGCGTGTCCTGGGTCTTCCCCGGGGCCTCCTCCCG
>CAEFZY010062018.1:0-34825 GCA_903066815.1 Brachyrhaphis roseni
GTGTGTCTTTGTGCCACTACCAAAGCAAAATTTCCATTTTATGTAAGTTTAATGGACAATAAAGAAGTCTAAAGTCTAAAAGTCTAAAGTCAAAACAATTCCTGTGGCTTTGGGACTCTAGCAAACCACGATGAGAGCAACTACCTACAAAATTAGAAAGCACAAAACAGTGGGAAATCTTCCTATGATTAGATGCTGCACTAAAATCAACCAGGATGTCACAAGACAACAAAAAACAGACATCTGAAGCATTGAGCTGCTTCAGGATCTGAAGGAGTTTCTGTAACTGATAGAACCATGAATAAACAGAAAAGCTTGAAGGAGAATCTGTGATCTAAAGCTCAAGTGCACCTCGATTATGCAGCAAAATCATTATATCACTTACATCTGTAAGTCCATCTCAGAGTGGATCACACAAAAAAGAAAGGTTCTGGGGTGACCCAGTCAAAGTTTAGACTTAAATTCAATCAAGATATTGAGGCATGAGTTTACAGAAACTATTCCAGCTCATAAACCATTCAGAGTGACTGAATTAAAACGATTGTATAAGTACAATTGAGCTAAAATTCCTCTGCAGTAATCTGAAAGACTAATAGCCATTAATAGTAATCACTTGATGGCAGCCATTATCTCCATGGGTGGTGCAAATAGTTACTTGGTTGAGGCAGCCTAACTGAAACAAGAAATCTTTAAAGCCACACAAAGGAATGTCAAAAATTGCAGCAAGCATGGTACATTTAATTAGAGGAAATGCACCACTGCTGTGGTGCTTTACCATTTACTGGCTTAAAAGACTAAAGCAGCTGCATAAATGTGTCAGCTACAATGGCAGATGTGTTCTGTAGGATTAAAAACCTTGAGTGGCTAAAAACTGGTGTTTAAAATCCAAACCAAGCTGGACCAAATGATGAGGGGAAAACACTGAACATGACAGAACAGACAACACCTGCAGACACGAACACTGACTCTGCATCAGTGCTCAAACTGACATTATCCTTTGTGAAGAAAAACCTATGAATATATGAAGTATATATGAAGTAAAAGTGTGCATTTCCTGTGGTTGTGCTTGCACGTGTTGTGTCCAATTAATAATTACCTGTCCAGAGTTGAGCTGTCCAGCACCAAATAATAGACATTCCTGCACTAAAGGACTGTCAGAAACACATTTACTGAAAATTATGGAGAATATGGCAATCATTCCATATTGTATTCAATAGAAAACATGTATTTCTTACAATGTCCTCTCAAAAATGTATGTCTGAGAATAAATTCAATTTCTGCTAAGTGGACATGTAAATGGTTCATTTGAGGCTATAAAATGGCAATACATCTTTTGCACCATGTCCATTTTTCACAATGCTGTTACTGCAGAGCAGAACCAGAACCAGAACCAGAGGAAGCTAAAGCTACTGTCAGTCTTTCTTGCTTTGCCATGTATGCTGGCAATCTGAAGAATATATCTTATGTGAGATAAAATGTGAGGAAAAGGTGATTTTGTAATCAATTCATGTGATGTCTTTGAATTCAATTAAGTTCTCTGATACGCTCCAGATCTGAAAAAGTCAGTTTATATTGAGATTTATAGTGTAGAAATCAGTCTTCCACTGTTTCATGAGTAGGTGTGTCTCCTTTTCCCTGATGTCACATTTTTCCTTTCATCAAATGGAAATAAACATCAGTCACTGAAGAATGCCCCAGGCTGTTAGACGATTATGAGATTAATTAATCAGACAATAGAGATTGCCTCAAGTTTCATTTCAGCATGAAACATCCAGCCTTTAGACTTGAGTGAATAGACTCCGTAGCTTGAGATCAAGTGTTATTGTTGTGCACGTATGAAAGCGGTGGTGCACATGTGAAAGCTGTTGAACACGTGGAGGAATTTTTCAACATGTCCAAAAAAATTCTGTTGAGGGCTGGTTTATCAAGGGATCAAATTATGGACGCTTCAGTGTTAAATGCATAGCATGGAGATGCGTTTTTTTTTTTTTTTTTTAGATGATGGAAAAATCTGAAGACGGTCCATTATTTTGACGGATTACAATTTACACCCCTGATTACTTGATGTATATACACACAGACATTTTTAACTTCACACACAAAGTACTTCTTAGAGGCAACACAATAAAAAAAATAAAAAATAATTTCATTTTTCATATGTAGTTATTGGGGCCACAGTCCGTGGTTACATGTTTTTATCTGCTTGATGTGTGATGGGATCTGGATTCTCTGTACAACTTGCTGAATATTAAATCAAAGAAAAATTAAATACAATTGAATAATCTGTGGCATTATTATCATTTAAAAACTGATGGATACCAATAGAAAATGACGCTGTCAGCCAAAATGACAGACCACAAAAAAAAAAATCTAACGCGATGTGCGAGAGCCTTATTTTCTTAGTGGATCATGTATTAATGAAAGGATGATACATCACAGTGTTACAGGGTTGAAAGGCTTGGATTCTACGGGTAGTCAGGATTCCTAAAGCAGCTTTGACAAGAACAAAAAAGTAAAAAATAAAATCAAACCACACCCACACGAAAAAGGATCTGCAGAACCCTGAAGTGCTTCTTTCGCAGGCAATTCACATCTTAGCACTCCAACCCCACTCCTGTTTCACTAGGCTCCTTTCTCCCACTGTCTTTCAGTCTCACTTCCATAAATGAATAATGTAGACCCCTCATTGTTTTGGTATGAACGAAGCAATTCCCTGGACGAACTTCTCTCTGAAGACCGCAGAGCCACAGGGCTATCTCCGGGCCCTCCCCTTTAATCTGCATTCTTCCTCTGTTCTCTTAATTGGGAGGATGTGGACGTGAAGGCACAATAATAGCACTCTTGGAGATTTCTCATTTTATTCCTCCCTTGTGACAAATCTTTATAATCTGCTTTCCTACGCTCCTTCCTTAGAGCCTGTCGTCTTTTATCTTTACATGTTTGTCAGTTTCACCGCATCCTTTGTGTGTCTAACTTGCTCATCATTGAGAGCACATGTTTTTATCTAGATTATTTACGGCTGGCAACCAAGGCGATGGGATGTGGCAAAAGGGCAGAGTAAATAATTAAGGGAGTAAGAAATGCCACAAGGCAGAAAAGTCAATAACAACCTAACATAAAGCCTTTACAACGAATCACTGCTCATTAGGTATTAAAGCAAAATGGCTAGAGCTTAACTTCTTTAGATAATACCCCTATTTCATATCTAATGGAATTCACTAAATCACAATCTCCCTCCAAACATGTCTTGACAGAAATTAATGTCTTTCTCTTGTTTCCCTTCTTTGCTGAATACCAAGGTAAATGAGGAAAGTAAATGAATGACAAGCTTGCGGCCAACGGGTTCTTCACCCAGAGGACCTTCATCGTTCTTGCACAGAAGGCGACAACAGCTATAACCCAGTTTTATGATTTAAAGAGCTTTGCGTGTTTACAGTAAGCTGCAGGCAACATTAGAGTTAATTCTATCACATAGACAAACTTAATGTGTCACCATCTCTGGAGCCCTGTGGTCATGTTCAGACAGATTATAGAATTATGTCAAAAGCAGCATCTTTATTGGTTTTGATCAGACACCTGCACTGCGGAGGAGTAAAAAAAAATTGCAGCCATACTAGCAAAATGCACTATTGCACTTGCTTTTAAAGGGGGACGTAGCAAAGCAATATTTTTGTTTGTTGAAACGTGAAGGATGGTTTAATTCATTTAAATATCCATTCTTTTATCATTTCTTTTTGCCTGCTTTATCCTTTTCATGGTTGCAGGATCCTCTGATTAGTATAGTTTCACTGAATCTTACACATTTTCTCTGTAGTTCAGAAGATGATAGTTTCTATTGATCAAATATTATCCTTCAAAACTATGATCAACCTTAAGGCTACATTGACACTGCAGGCAAAAGTGGCCAAAATCCATCTTTTTGTCAATATTTGACCCTTATTTCATCCAGTCAAGCTCCAGGCAGCATTTATGTGGAGTACTAAATTGAAGCAATCTCATTCTAAACAGTCAGGCCCATATTTTTCGCCACAAACAATATTTGAAAGGAGCATGATATGTTATGATTGCTGTTCTGTATATTGAAAAAAAAAAAAAAAAAAAAAACACTTGCACAGTTGTGTGGAGTTGAAAGGTTTTCGCTGTATCTCCTTTTTCACAATTTGTGGAAAACAGCACTACTTATATGCGAACATTGCAGCCCTGTTGACAAAGCTTGTCATAATTTTATTGATTTCAATTTCACAAAAACTTAAGAACTAATCCACACATGCTGGTGTGGAACATCTACATTTACTTTCAAAAACAAGCTACCTGTGTGCGTCTTGGGTCCTGGTTTGACAAAAGCTGAACAGAAAGCAGATACTCTCAATAAACCAGAGGACCTCCTTTCTAATACTCAAGTTTATTCAGATGTTTTGGTTTCAGAGCAAGTATTATCAACCATGCAACTCAAGTGAAGTTAGATCTGAATGAAGCCTCAGCTTAAAAAAAAGTCCTCATCAATAGAAGACTGATAACACAATGCACCAGAAGGGAGGAAATAAGAAGACTTGAAGTGTACATTTCTCACCAATGGATTTAGAAATCCTGATAACATAAGGAGGACATATAAACATGTGTAACAAAAAAAAAGCAATACTGTAGCTGCTGCAATATGGTGAGTTATTGTGGCAGAGACCAAGTCAATCCATGTGATTAAACAGAAAACTAAAGTTGTATTGCTGACACCTTTGGTGACCATCCGTTGACCAGTTAGGGTATTCTGATGTTGCACCTCTGTCAGGCTGTTTGTTTGTTTGTTTGTTTTTTTCTACTGGATAACCAAAGTGTTGCAAACAAACAAATGATAGATAATATAATTTTTTTCACATGGTTTGTAACTATGGTCAACCAGTTCAACAAAAGTGTTTTTTAGTTGAAGGTCAAATCAAACCTCAATTAGACTGAAACAAGTGTTAAACATTAGATTCTGGTTGTCAGACAAACCTTCATATCAGGGCCCCATAAATTGGCTACTTGAAGAAGAAATACAAGGAAATTTTAATCTCGGAAGCTATTATGGCACAAGCTCTTGTTTCACTACTAATACCAAAAAAATTGCTGGGATTTTTGACAATTAGTTCTTTGCTACGGAGCCCCCTAGGGGACATGGGGAAATGTTTTTCTTTTGCGTTACCTCGCAAAACTTTTGCGTTACCTCGCAAAAGTATTGCATTCCTCGCAAAACTTTTGCGTTCCCTCGCAATGCTGTACCGATCAGTTATGCGGCATAATTGAATACTGTAAGCCTTTCTTACAGTGGCCGCCGTACTTTCTGCTTTAATATAAGGTTATGTGAGGTTTTTCCATGACTGTTAATATCTCTTTGTGAAATATCTTAAGTTTTATATATTTTTCTTTAGGATAGAAAGGCACCAAAACCTATGATATAAACAGAAACGTTCCGTAAGCAGGAAATAAATAAAAATACATCCAAACTATTTGGACTATTTCTGAGTTATTATCGCGGGTAATAAGTCATCTGACAGTTTTAATTGTGTCTCTGTTGTGTTCATAGT
Source organism: Brachyrhaphis roseni (assembly GCA_903066815.1). Lineage (NCBI taxonomy): Eukaryota > Metazoa > Chordata > Actinopteri > Cyprinodontiformes > Poeciliidae > Brachyrhaphis > Brachyrhaphis roseni. Next base: position 5,559 of record CAEFZY010062018.1, read on the forward strand.
CTGAATTATTTAAATAGGCAGCAAAGCCTGGGTGGCATTTAGCACATCAAAACAAAGAAGTAATTATTATATCATATAAACTAAATTTCTACATGATCATGTGGTTTATTTTTTTAAACAAGCTCTTACATTATGTATTAATTACAGCTGACAAGGATTTTTTAATGTAATGTATTTTCATTGAATATATAATATTATACTATTAGACGCTGTCTGATTTTCATCCAAGGTGTGGAAAGCACACTTGTTAAGTCTGCAGTTCTCTGAATGTATACAGCATACTGTCAGCTCAGCATTCAGTGTGAGGAGCAAAATGTACTGACGTAAAAATGGTAATGTGCAAATGGCTGGCATGTGACAAATTTGGCACCCTGTATGAGCACGTACAGTACATTCACACATGCTTGTGTTAGGAGTCATCCAACTAGTCTGCAGTAGAAATACATAATGTAGTAGAGCCATTTTATATGTTTCATGTCTATGCTGACCAGCCTCACTCATCTGCCTGCTGCTCTGGTTTGCGGGTCTGCCTGATTTAGCCTTGTATGCATGAATGCACTTTTCTTTACATGAAATATATTATAAAAAAAGATAACTCTCAAAACTTTTCAGCTCACAGAATGTGGTGGCACACTTACTGCGACTCATTCTTATAAAATAAAAAAAGGAAAGAAAGTGAAGCTGTGTTCAAAAACATTTACAAACAACAAGATGTTTGTAAATTTGAGTTTAAACTTAAACAGTCTTTAAATATATATATATATATTAATTAATGTCAACCAAAAACTAATGTGGGTAATTTCTAGTTACAAAGTTAAATTATGAGTTACTGATCTATGCGTTTAGCTTTTCCACAATAGATTAATTCACTTATCACCATCTTCTAACAAGTTATCATAGAACATCATAGAACTAAGTTATTAAAATGCTAGCCAGGGTTTTAAGTTTCATCTCCTAATCTTTGCCGAAGTGAATGATGATTCACTTACAATTCAAAGAGATGACAACAAATGCATAACAACTCGGTAATGTGATGACAGCTCCATTCAGACTAAAAGAAACAAATTGAAAGAAGTACAATTTAGCTGCCAGAAACCTATTTAACTCAAAACACTGATCTGACGTGTTTAAATATGTGCTAATAATTCAGCTTTTGTTTTTTAAAGAAACAATTGTAATTAGATTTTATGATGACTAACTTTTAAAGAGAGTTACTGCTGTTAATGATGGAAAGAGGGGAAACAGAAGGAGGATGGAGGTATAGAGGAAAGTGGGGAAGGCCAGGAGGGAGTAGAGGTGACCTGATTCATGCGGACACATACACATTAATACACAAGCATTCACACCCTATATTAATCCAGCAGTGCACAAGCTGTCATTCCTAAAACTGCAGTAGCAGCCTATATAGCCTTCTAGCATGGGTGAAATCAGAGGTGGGGGAAAGGGTAATAAAATATTTCCCAAACCTGTGTAGGACACAGGAGATGTGCTATTGATGTAATGCATGACTGCTGGTCCATCTGCTACTTCTCTAGCTAGACAATCTACACCTGTTCCCCAAACAATTACAAGTTTACACATTAGATTGTCTAAATTTGGAAATTGTACATCCATAGGAGCAGCACTCATTTATTATCTAGTTATACCTGGCCAAATCTGGCTAGTACCTTCAGCAATCAACAGGTAAAGATGCAAAGAGCAACCTCTACAGGATGTCAGTCCATCACATGAAATAAATCCCACCAGCAACCAGCACACATCCAAAGAGAATGGACTGAAAGAAAACTGTAGGACTTAAATGCAGCTGATTTTTTTGACTCAATTTAGCTACTTGCGAGATTCAACTGTTTTTGTATAAAATTTAAACAGTGCTTCACTTCAAAATGAGATGCAATTGTTTTCAGAAACTCAGTGTATGAAGATCTATTCTGATCAGCTAGATGAAGTTTTGAAAACAGAATATATCTGCTGGAATTTAAGGGCTATGCAAATTAATCCAGACTACAGGTGTTACAATTAGGTCACTGTTCTGTGATAAACTCAAAATATAGCATTACACATTTTGAAATATATTTTCAGAATACCAGAGTATGCATTTGTTCAGTAAAACAAACTTTGTTTTTGGTTCCGCAGGTTAAAGGGATTATTGATGTTTGTTACTGGGGATAAGGATGGCCTTCACTAATGTATTTAGGATAGAGGGAAGCTAAGCTAACTGCTGGAGGAGGGGTTGATTGGTTGAAATGAAGCCTCATAGAAAGCAGTCTCAATGAAGGGACAGAGGCTGGGGAGCAAAAATATTCGGAATGCACCACTTAGAGTTGATCTGCAGGAAACAAATACAGCCCTGACTGTTTCCTGCTAATGTTCATCCCCTGGAGGAGGGATTATTCATAGCTTCAAGTATACACTCAGCATGTACACCTGCAAATAATAAAAATCTGTGTTTTTGTTTAGAAGCATCCACATAGCAAAGCATCTCAGACCAGCAGGACTTGAGTCTAATAAACAAGAAAAAATAAAATAAAATAAAATAGGACTTCAGAGCAGAGTTAGAAAAGCTTTAAAGAGTGTTGACATGGCTTGGACCAAAAGTAGAAGACTTAAAGTGGACACATCAAGCTTTTTAATCCTTCCTAATAATTTTGGTTATATTAACTAGAAGATGAAAGTTTCAGTCTGATTTAATTGAAGAGAAAACAAAAGGTAACAGAGTGTTCATAATTTTTGGACCACTGTCCTTTTAATTTCTTCTATGATTTTTTGTTTAGTTCTCCCATTGCATGGGTTCTTCCCCCACTGTCCACCAAACATGCCTCTAAAGTTAATTAGTTACTCTATATTGCCCTTAGGTATCAGTGTATGGTTTGTCATCCTGTGTAGCGCTGTGATGGACTGGCGACCTTTCCAGGGTGTACCCCACCTCTCGCACAATCATCGCTACAGATCAGCAACAGCCCCAGGTGAAAAGACATGCAGGTATATACAATGGATGGATTTCCTTTTTAGACAGAAACAGAACTATTCTGAAGAGGAGACTTCCTGTTTTGACCTTCCCTTCTTAACACACTTTTAGATTCTTTCATAAAACAGCACACCAACATAGTTTGTAATAAAATAAAATTTATGTATGATTTTTTTTCTATGTTTTTTGTTTAAAACTAGGATGCAAAATGAATGTAAAACTATTTTTTTTGTTTTGTTTTAAGAATAAAACTAAAAGAAAAAGATGACACAGGAGCTTTGTTTGTCCCTTAAGTTGGCTAATGAAAATCAGTTTTGACTACTAATTATCCTGTAATGCAGTCGCAGCACTTGGCTTCAGGAAAAGAGGTCTGTTTTACATTCTCAGCTACTGCATGAAACTACAACAGCATCTTTAACAGTTAGCTCAGGCTGACATGTAATCCTCTTTAGTGCTTGACGTTTTGACAAACCGCAGAGGACAGAAAGGATCTCCTGAGGGGACATGAGATAGAAAACAGGTTTTTAGGTATAGCGTGCACCACTGTTGAGACCCTCCGCTGACCCCAGAGGACACTGGGGAGGGAGGCTGTACAGCTAATGGAGTGTAACTGCTTTACAATTATTAATATATGAGTGAGTCTCCAATGCCTCAAGTCAGCTGCAGATCCAGGATGAGTAAACCACATATTATGGAGTGTAAGCCACTGAGATAATGTTTAATCTAACAGGAAACCTCAGCTGGAAACTGTGTTAACAGAAGTGGGAACATTTACACCCCCAGATTTTGGTTGTTCTAAAACCATCTGAAGGAACATTTTTACAGCCCTACATTGGCATTACAGACAGTTAACCCAAATTGATCAAGATCTCGTTTATTACTCATGGTTGTTGGTTGTTTTTTGATTAATGCCATTTTTCATTTTTCTTTGGTACTGTAATGACAAAATAAACTTTGAGTTATTTACTGGGAAAAATCAAAGCTAGGAGGCTGTTGTTCTTCTTCTTTGCTAAAACTCTTTTTTAACCGGATTTAGTTCAAGACCAGAGGTGCAAATTCCAGAGTTGTGAAATAAACTGATCTCCTTGTTCTCTGTACAACATTGCTGGAAGATCCCCCGACCCATCAAAATGCATTTTAATTCATTCTTCATTGACTCTGTACTTCACCTTAAAATAAGATTCATTAATCTCTTTAACAGTACTAAAAATAAAATCTTGCTTATGGACAAAAACAAACTGGAAAGCAAACTCTTCTATAAACTATGCTTTTTCAGTGAGAATCATTGGGTCTCCGATTGTTTTAAAGTAGGATTATATCTTTGCAATTCAGTTTTCAGAGGCACAAGCAAACTACTTCACACTCATCCTCAAATAAGTAATTTTAAGGCTGGTGAAATGACAGACTTTCCTCCTTTTTAGTGCTGTTTCTGTTAAAACAAAAGGGCAGATAGAGTAGCAGTCATGTGTTGATGGACTTCATTACCATTTTGTGATTTTGCTCTGTGTTTTATGGTTATTAACTAGAGTATTTTTTTCTCTTAACTTTCTCAGTTAATGTTTCCTCACAGCTGTTCTACATCCTGTTAATTAGACCCATCTGTTCATGTTTCCACTAATCAATTCTCCCATTGTGAATTATCTCTCTTCTACTTATTCCTTGCTGAATTACCCAGTTGTTCTCTGATCTGTTCATGAACTTGTTTATTAAACCATCAAGTCTCATGTTATTCTGCCCACCTTCTGCCAGCGGTCACTATATTGTATTCAAAAATGCAAACTCATACATGCTATGAAAATATGTCACATCACAAGGCAAACACAGAACATGATTCATTTATTTAGATGTTACTTGAAGACCTCAACATACTCCATCCAAATATGAACAGTGAATGTGTGGGCATGTGGTTGCGAACCGTATTCACACACACCTTTGCACAGAGTGGTTCACCCGGGGGACCCGCCTGATTCATGTCACACGACTATCTACTGGGACTCCCGGGCCTAGTGTCGAGTTCAGCAGGCAAACAAAATTATGCAATTTTCATCATGCATGTATGTCATCGAGAACTGATTTCAGCAGTTTAGATTAAGTATGTCGGAGGCTTTAGTCACATAATCAAAGAACAGTGCTGTGTAAAATCTTCAAAGCTCAATATTCTATATTGTTTTATAGCTTATTGCTGATTTAAACTTCTCTACAATATGAATACCCAACACATTTTTTGATTCTTATTTGCAAAGAAGAAACTGACCTCTTCCACTGCTTTATGTTGGTATATTACATAAAATATAAAAAAACTTAACTTCAAAGCTTGTGACTGTAACTATACAAAATTGTAAAAAGTTTAAGCGCTACTTTTCCAAGCTACTGTGTATCCCGGGAGCAATCATCAAGCTAATGTGCCATAGCATCTGAGACATGGACAAACACTTCTGTTTACCTTACATGTCTCTCTCTGAACTGTTGGTGTGTCTGTCAGCAAATTAAGTGAGAAAACCAAAACCTCACATCCTCTGTTACAAAATTTCATAGTGCAGTATTTGGTGTCAAAACAAAACATAGGAAAAAAAAAAAAACAAGCATATGACCAACTTGTTTAGGTATAGACAGAGACAATTACATTTAGCAAAGACAGTGTTTACAGGGTGTACTCTGAATTTATATATATACAGGTATTGATAGCTTTTAAAAAGCCTGCAGCTCCACCAGGGCACAGATACCATATATGTTACCTTATTCTCAGCCTTGTTCTCATTTCTCTTAGTATCAACTGTTTGGTTGTTCCTAATCAAGGTCATGCTAAAATAAAATTATATTATGAATATTAACTGAAAATGTGAGCATCACAATTCTATTTTCACACTAATCAGCACTCTGCTTTCAGTGAGGATTTGTTAAAGAACTGTGTTGGGATGTAAAAAGCATTAGTTTTGATAACTTAATAGGAATAGTATGAATGTGTCACAGAAGTCGAGCATTTTATTTCCATCCTGGAAGCGATAAACCTTGCAAAGACCTGTCTATTAGATCAGAAAAGCTGTCATATCTTTCTTAAAGTAAGCTGCATAAAAAAACAGGACAAAAACTTGTCAAATCAAATATAATTGTTCCCAGAAAAGAACAAAGCCACCTTTAATGCATGACAACATCAATATAAAATATTCTGTACCAGTCCATAGGGGATGAAGTATTCTCTCATTTTAAATGAGCTCAAAGATAATTTTAAATGATGTTTTTTTGAAGCTCTTGTGAATAGCATCTGTACAGTCAAAAAATGCTATATTTGGAGAATGAGTAAAAAAAGTAAAAAAAAAAAAAAGCAACTCTCGTTTGTCAACTTCTCACTGGTTACCTTCATTTTAGCTTGGAGCTTTAGTTTAGCCAGAGAAAAATAAACTGGTGTGGTGTTAACATCTGAGCTGGTTTGGTTTAGGACTTTACAAAACACCATGCGAGGAAAGCATTCTCTTCTTTTCATAGTTTGGTGGTGCTTTGCAGAAGGATCTAGCCAGTTCACCATCATATAATCTCTACCTGAATTCTACTGTGTAGCAGAGGGTGCTGGAGAAAAGCATGAGCCAATCTGTAGAGAAAAATTGAAAGTGAAACAGAAGTCATTGGGTCAAGATCTCATGACAATAAACCCACCAAGGACCATCTGAGAATTAAGAATTAGAAAGTCCAGGGCCATGTGGAGCTGTCCAAATTTTTAACCTTTTGAGATGCTGTTGGATGAATTGAAACATGTTGTAAATGCAGGAACCACCAAACCACCAAACCACTTTGTAGCTAGAAGTAAAGTGTGGGACAAATGTTTCTAGACCAATGTCAAGGAATGATAGATGGCTGCAAGACGTGTCTCAATGAAGTAAGAGCTATGAGAGAGCAAATTTGGAACACACATTTTCAGTACTTTTTGTTGATCTTCCATGTACGAATTTCTTTTGACAGCACTGAATACTGACTCAACACATGTGATCTTGCAGTACAACAGGAGAAGCAGGACCAATTCATGTTTTATAAATTCAATTTTAAAATAAATGATACATTTTACAGTGAGCATCAGTGTTGCTTAAATTCATGGATGTATCTTTATGGTTCAAGACACATGTTTTACTTACTCAGACTCCGGCATAAATCTTTACTGTGAAAAAGTATAGCTATCAATCACTACTGCATGCTGGGTTCTGTTCTAATGTGATTAGGAAACCATCCTGTGGTGATTCAGTGTATGTTGGGTTTGTGCTCCTGCGATGACTAGATGATTTATAGCTCTGCCTCCAAAAGGGGATGAGTTGTCTAACTTTACTATTGTCCATGTTTCATGAGAATTGGTTTGCAGTAAGAACTAATTAAACTGAAAAGCAAAGCCCACAGAAAGATGTGCAGAAATTAGGCATCACTGTGTGGTTTCTTGGAATAGTCACCCCAGTGAAACTGTTGAAAACACTTATTTTACTCCTGGTAGTACAGCACATTTTATGTAATTTGCAATTATGAAGCTGTTAGAGCTGGATGGTAATCAGTGTTGCATTCAGCAGCAAAACTCTCTGGATCATAAGATTTGATTAAATCACACACCAATAAACTCCCTCCAACAATAAAACAGAAGTGCAACAATCTGAATAGACAGTAAGCAGGCATATTGGCATCTTTTTAAACAAAGCAAAATAAAACAAACAAACAAAAAAAAAAGGTAGAAAGCGAGGCCCTTAGAGGACAGAATTCTCAGTTTTACATTTTGCATGATGTTAAAAATCTCAAAATTCTAAAATTAAATGCGACAAAAGGGAACAATCTTGGCACCTTGTGAGACAAAGTCACCATTCACAGCTGGTGATTAGAAATGCCTACCTCAAATGAGCATTTTGCAATGCATCATTATTCATGTGACATGTGTACTGCAGGGGAGAGGAAAGCCATGAAAGCATAAGATGAAGAGGAGTATCCTTGGGCAAGAAACTAAAAGCCAAAGTCCCTCCTGATGGTAAGTGAGCATGCTGTGAAGCTTTGACATCACTGAAAAATGTGTTGGTGTTTTATTAGATAAACTTTAAACCCATTGTTTTGTGGTTTGAAAAATCTGAGGCTACAAAATGCATACAGTTGGGGGGAAATGATGCCACAAGTCACACTCACTTTGCTATCTAATTTAATTTCTAACTCTACAAAAAGCCATGTTTGATAAAGACAATTATTATGTAAGGATGAACAATTTTAGACCATTTTCTGCCACGCTCAAAGAGGTTTATTGCTTTCCAAAAGGTGCATTAGTTTTAATAGATTTTAAGTTTTAATAGATTTTCAAAGAGCTGAATTGTTATTTTATTGCTACTACTTCTAACAGCAACTGTAAAAATTGCTCTTTGAAGGTTTAGTCAAATTCTGAATATTTGGCATTTATTAAAAACCGTAACAAGTTTCTAGAAATGTCTATAGGACATACAACTTAAATTTAGTTCAATTAAATTCCAGCCAGTGTTAGTCATATAGTCCCCAATTACAACAAATGTCATCTCAAGTAAGTTTTTGACCAACATGTCCAATTCATATTCAGTTACTTAGAGAATAGAATTTTAATTTAATTAATTTAAAAATTAATTGTACGCTAAAGTTATATATGTTTCTTTTAGCTGTGAACTGTACCTCGTTTATTCTTAGAGAAGGTGATTGAATTCCACCTGAATAAATGTATGCAAGCTGTTATGTCAGTTTTATTGGCCAAAATAGTTTTGTCAGAAAGCTTTTTGCCTGTGGGGCCATTTTCATGTCAGCATTAAGTCATATGTGTTCAATTACAAATGACAGCCCCCATGATGCTGGATTTAGCGAAATTGAACAGAAGATTTGTAGCTTGTCACTCTACGTTCTTCATCATCCTGGCCTCGCCATCATTACCCTACGTACTGACCCTTTTAACTGAGACAGATGGGGAGAAGGGCCACCTGTCTCGCCAGCATTCCTATTTCTGTTATGTGCATTCAGTGACCACATGCCTTCATACAGAGAATGAAAACATGAATCGCTTTAATAGTTTCATGGTATATGTGTGATAATGTGTGTGACTGAGGTATTTATGTGCAGGATGTACAAGGAAACTTCAAGTGGAATAAGATAGCATGTCTGGAATTAAGGAGGCTAATTCACTACTCCTACATGGACATAATGTTTAACACCCACATATGGAGACAGTCAGACTCTGTCTCTCTCAGGAACAAATTTACATATTACAGAAACTTATCGCTGAAGTGCTTGTTGGGCTCTGATGAGTCAGAAGAAAACATTCATCAGAAATGGCAGTACACTGGCAGTAAAATGACCTCAGTTTTGAATACAGGAGATGCCCAAATACAAACTGGAAAATTTATTCTCATGAAAAATACAATAGGTTTTCTAAAATGGTCTAATGTTAGCAAAGAGTATATGATACATTTTCTAATTTTCATTGTCATTTTGTTTGGTCTGTATGTAGGACCAGTTCTTTTCAAAACAAGCTTGTACTGAATTTGACCACATTATTGCCTCCAATTAGAGAATCATATTTTTGTCTTTTATTAATATTTTAGGTGGCCACAAAACATTAGATTTTGTAAAGTGTTGCTACAAAAATGCAGCCAAGTTGAGAATGTAATTTTATTCTTCAAATCCGTTTGTGACCTTTTCCGATGTGTAAATGCATTAAAAATGTTGGCATATACCCAACTGCAAACTTTCTTCTCTTATCCAGATGTGTACATAGCAATTCTGAGAAAGCTTTCTGTAATCCTTCAGATTCAGTCAAAATGTTGAGTTCTGACCCCAGGACCTGGCTCTCTTATGTTGCAGCGACATTTCCAGATCTGTCATTTAGCAAAACTTGCATGGATGTTTGAGGGTCTCTTTTACACTAGACTTAATAAACATTATTTTCTTGGAGTGGTCTACCAAGTTGTGAGTAATGCTTATTTTTTAGCAATGTTTTTGGTTTTGTAACTTAGATTATTTTAGTAATCAAACAGCCTATTGATTATTCTGATGATTAATTGAGTAATCGAATAAAATATTTGATAAAATAAAATATTGGTAAATACTGTCATAACAGCAATATCAACTGGATATCAATATCAACATCACTTTTATGTGATGTTGATAGACTATTTCAATTACCCAAATCACTTTTTTTTCTTAGAAAGTTAACCTATAAATATATTAGTTAATTTTTTAAGTGTTATGATGTCAGGTTATGTTTAGGTGGATAGAAACTGGGATTTAGGTCTAAAAAATAAAATTATCAAATGCCACTATCTTGCTGACTGAAGTGGTTTAAGAATATTTCACACTCTTATTTGAAGTTACTAGAAAAATCACCATCAACTTGATAATAGTCCTTAAAATAATTTTTATAATCACAGTCTTCAACTTGTCTACTGCTGGTCCCCTTATTTTCCAGCTTCTGATATTCAGCTGTTTTATCATTTTACAAAGAGTCACATAGATATTAGCTTTGAATTACAATGGATTCTCAAACAAAACTGCTGTTTCTTAGTATTTTAATTTCTAAATCTTTATTTTTTTATTTAAATGAGTCGCTTTATTTACATTATAGGAACTGGAGTTGATAGTGCAGTTTCTATTTTTAGAACAATAACCTAAGTTGTCTGTATTAGAACAATTACGGCTGTCTTTGAACCGGTTTCTGAAGACTAAGGATAGCTGTGGAAAAAGTTGTAAATAATTCATAGGGTTTTATGTTTCATGTACATTGAGCCTCCTCATGAAGTATATATAAATTATGAAATTGTTCTGATTTTCTAATATTTCAAGATTTTAACTCTGTTTCAGTGCACAATAGCATAGTGCATTCTCATGGAAAAATACTGTACCAGTATGTGTGAGTCCTTCATTACTCTAGCGAAAACATACATCGGTATAAAACATATGCCCTTTGCTTGCTATCTGCATGCACTACAGAAGTATTTTCAGGCGGACAAATTATGAGAAGTGACAGAGAGCCTGCAGCTTGTGCTTGTTCATTCGCAAGTGTCAAAAGATTTATGATGTTTATAGTGAAGGAAAAGTGATATATGCTGCAGATTAAGCAATGAATTACAAGTAAGGCATGAAGCCAGAGAACCCTAGTCCTGAGAATGATAAAGCTTTTTGGGGGTTTATCTAAAGAAAGGGCTGCTGAAAAAGAAAAAAAAGGATAATCCACAGTGGAATAAAGTATTCCAATTAGCTGCCCAACTTCTTTCTATTGTTAGACATAAAAAAATCCAGTAAATGTTATAAGGAAAGCATGATTGATCTAGTTTTCCCATTCAGGTCAGCTCAGTATTTTTGGCCCGTCGTGATTCTGATAAGCTCCATAATAAATATTGTTTTCTTTTCTGGCCATGATTCATTTTGTAAGGGCACTAAGAGTTAATTTTGTTGCTACGAGGAGAAGATGATTCTTTTTGTGGGTGCCATTCATACAAGAATCACAACTGCATCTGTGGGTTACAGATAAAAAAGCCCTACTAAATAGTAGGCTACTTCTAAAATAAGGTAGACAATGATTTATAAACAAACAAAAAAAGAACACCTCTCGACTCCTGTTAATAATTTCTGCTGTGCAGCGCCCAATAAAGGTCCTCACACATTGTACAAACTTATTTGTATGTTTAGGCCCATGTAGACTATTTCAATTACACAAACGCAAATGCTTAAAAGCCACCGGGGCTTGTTAGTCTGATTGAACATCAAAGATAACTGGTTTTATTTAGAATTTTACCATAAAATAGTATCTATATGTAGTATTCCTGGAAAAAACCCTGGTTATTTTTAAGCTGTCACTTTATAGGTATTAAGAAGCAATCAGTCATGGTCTACAAACATTTCTTTTTTTTTTGTATGCCGTTAGAAAATAAGTGGTTAACCATTTAAAAAAAAAAAAGGTAATTTGGAGTTACACAGTACCACATTCAGTCGCTGCTGCTTTGGACAAAAGCTCTTTAGGAAGCCAAGTTTTCTTCTTTCTCTCACATGGAGCTATACCATCATTGCTGTGCACCATTTGTGTTCCATTTCAATAAATTTCTCTCTTGGGTTGCATGAGGATGAATAAATAAATAGAAAAAAAATAAGGATTTTTATAATTATCTCATTTGAAAAGCAGCACACACACGTTCAGGGAATGATTCTGATTTCAAGTGGGTTTATCGTCCATGAAATTGCATATAATGAAAATTTGTCAGTGGCTTATGCTCTGATTGTGTTTCTCTGGGCCGCAGAAGCAGACTGAATTAGAAGCGGGAGAATAGGGAGCCAGGAAGGATTGGAGTGTGGCGGTGGAAGGAAGAGGGTTACAGTTAAGCATCTGTCAGGTTATAATGTTGCTATTACATCTATAATCCATTTGAAAGGGAGATGACTTCTCTTTGGCCAAAGTGGGAAACATTATCAGCAGTGAGGACCTCAGATTGCAGCAATTCAGACCAATCAATAATCTTCCACACATATAAATGTCTAACACACAAGTAACAGCTTATTAACAAAAAACCTGCACAGTGGATGGCCTCTTAGTTATGGATTCCCCCTTAGAGCTGCCTCCAGTCTGGTGTGGTGTGTAACCAAAATGCATGCTACCTCCCATTTTCTCCCTGGTCATTATTGGTAATTTATACCCCAAGCTTGATAAAATTCACATTTTGTGGAAGACATTCTCATACCCTGGTTTAGCCACGGACTTCCCTGACACGCTCTGATGATGTACATACAGCCAAGTTTTGGAGAAATCTTACAAAGGTGACTGATGTACAACTCTAAGCAAATTGGAGCAGTGCTTATAAAACAGTGAGTGTGTGCGAGTAATATTGTGCTGAATACAACCTATATCCAGGTGAACATATGGAGAAACCAGCACACAGCCTCTTTCATCTCTCTAGTGAATTACCATGACCTGCATTGTATCAACACCATGTGAGAAGTAACACGTTTCACAGGAAACTGCTGAATATCCCTGCGGTCTACCCTACAGCTCACACAGATATACACATAGAGACACTTAAAACAAACGCTTACATGCTACAGTAGGCAAGGAGTTCTCACAATGTCAAAGTAAGACAGGCTGCTTTTCACAACAGGTAAAAAAAACAAGGTGAGTGTGTGTGTGTGTGATAATCTGTGTATGTGAAGCCTTTTATCTTTACAAAGTATTGCAACAATACTTGTACAGATCTGACACGAGTGAGAGTTTGAATCATTTCAAAATTTCTCGAAGTTGGTGAAGCAAACAACTGGGTCACCTTCTGTTGTAAAGACACGTTCCAGTGCATTGATTCAACACAGGTGTTATCTTTCTACATGTTTGGGTAGATATAAAAATATGTTATGTGGATTTAAATATTTTTCAGAATTACATATGTATAGTGTGTATTGGGATGAAAAATTAACAATTTACACTCCTTCTGCATGTTCAAATGGATCAATGTAGGCAACACCAAAGTTCTTTATCATATGTCTTCTCAAATGTTATAAACACACTGTTTAACAAACTAAACAATACGAAGTAAAAGTATAATTTTTTTTTAAAACAATTTCTGTGCAGATATGCTTTTAGTGGCAACAAGCTCTATCCTTTCATATCACTTTGGAAACATTCAAACCACAACTGAATCTACCAGTGCTGATTAAAAGCAAAAGAAAATTCTGAAGCAAAAGAAAAGGAGTGAGAAAGGTAGGGGGAGATGGAAAGAAGTAGAATGGCAAAACTGATTTGATGCAAGTGAATGTTTAATGGCAATTGGGGCTAGAGAGTGATTAAGAGACTAGAGAGGACAGGCTAAGGAAGAGAAAGAACAAGGTGATAGAAGGAAAAGACGAGTGTAGGGTTAGTCAGTCAAAGGAAAACATGGGACATGATATAAGACTGGATTTATCAAGCACAGCAGCAATGATGTAATTGGGAGGAGAAACAAGGAGAAAAAACTGTAATAGCAAAAACAAAAAAGGAAGATTGATGTGGTCTGACACTAGCTAACCCTCTGGATCCAATCCCACCCTGATCACTCAGAAAAGCAGAGAGCTCTTCTTTGATCCTGAGCACTTTGAACATTGTGTCAGCCTTGTACTTTTATGCGAACAATGAAGGAGCACGACAGGAAAAAAAAAAAAAAAACTAAAAAAATCATAAAGAACTAAACTGACACTCCTTTTACCTTTACTTTTCACAAATTTGACTTTTGTCGTGTGATTTATGATAGAGGAATCAGAGGAAGTAGTATACATATCATGGTGACAGTTGGGGAACCAAGAGGGACAGAAAAAATATTCTTTGCTCTGTTTGTTTTGTTTTTTCAGTTCCTGGTTTTAGCATCTGAGTCTTGCTAAAATATTTTTTCTTTACAGAAGGAGCTGATGACTGCTCTGTTCCTATCTTTTAGGATGTTGTGATCCATCAAGAAGATCCCAGCAACAGGAAAAAAAAAAAGGCTATGCATTTGCTCACACACAAATGTCTTACTCCATGCTAGGTAGGCAGACCTCATGCAGCATGAAAAATAAATAACAGGCTTGTTAGAAATTATGTTCTCTAAAGCCATTTAATTCACAAATATTAAGACAAATTCACAACCTCACAATATTTTTGCCATTTGGCAAATCAAAATATTTTTGTCTTGCTAACTGACCCAAAATAGGTCAGTTAGCAACAAACAGTTTTGTCTCATTGGTCAGTAAGAATACAAATATTTTATTTGTTGTGTCTCAGCTCTTGTGGTGCTTTTTTACACACTGTAAATAAGCAGGCGTGCCCATTGCTGTCTTGAAATATAAGCTTCTATATTGGATTTTGGATTTCTACATCTGAAAATGTACATCACTTTATCCTCACTGGATAGGTTCTATGTACCACAACATCAAAAACGATAAGGTCAAAAAAAGTATTTAATAGTCATTGTTACAAAACTAAGTTACCGCAGAAGTAGCTCATTAAACAGCTACTCAAGAAGTTTGCAAGTCTAATTACATTTTGCAAGAATATGGAAGTACACACACTGTCAAACCATGTGAAGTAAGTGAAAACATGCAGAACACTGTGCTCATGTGTGGGTGAGATGAAATGCAGGAGAACAATTTGCTAAAACAAGCATGTCTGAGCATTATGTTATGGGGGTCCTTATTAAGTTACTGTCTTTGGAATGCATAATAAAGAAGCAATGTATGGCCACATTATAACAAAGATGTCATTGCCAGTTGAAATGCATCTCCAGTGGTGGCAAAGTGTAAAAAACACATTTAAAATAAAGTTTGCTGGGTTCATGCAAGTAAATAACTCAGTCACCTGGAATATCCTCAGAAACTAAAGTTAAGTCTAATGTACTCCGATTCTTTACACCACTAGGTAAGAATGTTCATTGTTTTAAGTACATAATGTTCCCTATATCGACTAAGTTCATAACAATTCTAGTACAACTTCCACTCAGTTATGATAACTGGAATCAAATAGATGCTGTGTAATTGGGGATAAATTTAAAGATTTTATTCGGTTCAGTGGTAGAAGTTCTGCAACAAAGGTAGGTAAGCTCAGGAACAAATCCAGTTCAACATCATATGAACTCAAATTGTAAGCGTCATGGAACTTCCTATCAGCAGTCAGAGTAGGGAATCCCCAAGGAGCTCTTGGGTGACATCTCGGTTATAAAAGGAAATCCTTCAGAGAGCAATTTAGGCCTGTCCAGAGTGGTTCACAGAGATCCCAAAAGTAGACAAATCGAACACAGGTAGACAGAGCTTGGTCCAGGCACAGTTGAGGGTTGGTTTCATAGCAGTGGAGAAGAGATCAATACAAAAAAGAGGACGGAAAAAAGAAAGAACAGGTTGAGAGATGGAAACCAAGAAGTAGATGCAAGCATAGAATCCAGAAGGGTGAGAGGCAAAAATCCAAAAGGCAAAAACAAGATCATAAATGGGAAATCGTGACCATGCATCAAAAGGAAGGCTGTATGTATCCACACTGTGGCTTTTGATAATCTGTCTGAGTGGAAGGAGCTTAAATAACAAAAGGTGCAGGTGAGTGGCATTAACAAGACTGGCAGGCACAGATGGGCTGAATAAACTTTATTACTTGGTGAGCGAGCAGGGAAACAGAATGGCAGATCATTACACATTGTCTCCAGTTTTAGGTATTAAGAAAAGAAAACCTTAAGAGAACCAGCAGATACAAACAGAGTGTCTCTAAAGGTGTTAATGATGCAGAGCACCAACCTAACAGGGAATCCAGGTGGCTAAATTAAAGGAAGCTTGTGCAGCATGTAAAAAATGCACATCGCAACAATGTTCCTATTAAAACAACAGATTGCATGCAAATTGTGGCTGAGTTGTGTTCGCATACCTGCAGGACATGATTTAGTCATTCAAGCCAAAAGGCAAACAGAGCCCGACTCAGTTTCTTGATTCAAAATCTCTAATTGCTTGTCGGCAGAGGTACATAATACATGTAATTTTCACAAAAATAACAAAATTACCACTGAAACCTTTAGAAAGGAAAATTATAGTTTGAAAGTGTTTTCTGGTTTCTGAAAGAACGTTGACCAGTCAAGGAATATTGATGCCAAAACACTATTATGAATGCAGGAAAAAGGAAATAACTGAATGAACAAACATAACAGAAATTACCGTAATTTCCAGACTATAAGCAGCAACTTTTGTCACACGCTTTCAACCCTGCGGCTTATACGATGATGCAGCTTATTTATGCATTTTTTCTAACTGCCACCAGGGGCGCTCGGGCAGAAAAGGTAAGAGTGAGACAGGTGGAATATATGTGTAGAGGAAGACACAAGTTTAATGTAACAACACGTTTCAGTGCTCAGGAGGAGGATGAAGACGGCTCTCAGTGACTTTTACTGGTATATTTGTTTAACCAGCCCTGTTAGTGCTGTGCTACCGTGTTGCAGCTGTGTTACTGCCGCGTCACAGGCTCTGTTTGGAAAGAAAAGCTAAGGTATATTATTAAAACTTTGAAAACTCTTTCTGTGTACCGTCTGTATGTAGTCACATGAGGCTTATAGACAAGTGCGGCTTATATATGTACAAAATGTTGAGTTTTATGTACTGGGTGCGGCTTATAATCAGGTGCACTCTATAGTCCGGAAATTACGGTAATAAAACAAAAACAAGGTTTTAAACTGGCTTATTTTCAGTTGAACTTTCAGGTATTTTGCTCTATAGATTGTAATAACTGTTTTACATATGTTGTAAATCTAAAACAGTTCATTTTTAAATTCGCCTGCATAAATAAAGGTGAAATATAATAATAATAAAAACAAATTAACAGCAGTATGATAAAAGGCTGATTCAGACATGCACACATGTTTTATGCGTAGATATCTTGAATTGATTAAATGTCTTTCTATTGGACAGGCAATATGAATTAGCTAAAGGTGGTGGAGGGGACCGAATTAATTTTTTTTGCTCAATTGTAAAAGCATTGAAATCTTTCAAACTCCTATTTGAGTCTTCTTACTTAAAAGAAGACTGGAATAGGATTAAGCAGCATGGAGGGAGGCAGATGAAGGATCTAAAAAAACAAAAAATGCTTCACTGAAGCTGGACTTTTGACAGCATGACAAAAAACAGTAAGGAAGAATAGGAATGAGTAACAGACAAAAAAATAAGAGGGTATTTCAAAAGGAATACTAAACTCTGCGAATCTAATAATGTATAGTCTAGACATGGCACTTCAGAGATGTCAAATACGTAATCTCCTACATCATCTCAAATATGTCTCTGATGACGTATTTGGAGAATGGAGACAATATGTCTCCATTCTTTTATTTAAATTAACTTTTACCAACAATGTCTGGTCAGGTGTTGATGGTGCCGAGTAATCATGTTGAGTCAATTTTATTCAAAACTGTTGATGGTTCTCATAAAAATATTTATAGAACTCCAGTAATATTTCTGTCTCCACACAACGCAATTTGTTAAAGGAGTTACTGATAAGAAATTCAGTAGATATTTACATTATTACCCTTCACATTCCATATCCCTCTCAAGACCTGTGACATTATATACATTGTTCACAGAGTTTTGTTCAAGCATCTATGATATTGCTTGGCATAGCTATTTTCGGCATATTTTGAGACTTCCTTACAAAAATCTCTGCATCAGTGTGTTCTCAAGTTATGCTCACCTTCTGTTCAAGTAAAAAATAAATAAATAAAAACACCTTTCAGCAGAAAATGTGCATTCAAAATGGATCATAAAAAAACAGCAATCCATTATATATTTCCTCATTGTAAATGTAAAAATCAAGAACATGTCCTTGCCTAAATATTTCTGAAAAGTACAAGCCTAATTTAAATTAGTAAAAAATACCCACTTTTAGTTTTTCTTATTAATAAGGTTTTTAAAATATGTTTTATTATAATTTTTTTTTTTTCTTTTAAGACCTTCTGCTCAAATAATATAATCCAAGCTTTCAGATAGAATTCATTCTGGGTCTTGCTAGGTGAAATACTAACTGCTCCAGTTACATACGTTTTCGTCATCCTCTAAGTCAGCACTCTGTCGGAAAAAGATGCAATGAAAGTCACAGCTCAAGAGTTTCAGTGACACACGTATCATATCATCATCCCAGTTATGGTAATTTCCCCTTTCAGCAGCAGACAGGGCAAAATCTGAACCCACTTAATGTGCAACCTGCTCTAAATTAGACTGGCAGGTAAATTTGATCATCAGCAGCAATAAAATCATGGCTTATTTGCTCATTTGGCTCCAACTGAGACTCTGGTGAATTAGGAATGCACAGACGCTTCTGTAACTGCTTTTATCAATCATTATTTGACTTTGCTGGAAATCAGTGGCCTGTCCATATGGGCCATGTCTGTGGTCACTATCTTTCAGCGGTCAGAATTTGGCTTTGTCTTGCTCCGCAGATGTTCTCTGCTTGTGCTTGCTGCTTTTGCTGATTGCATTGCACTGCGGAGTGTAAGCCTCTGTGGACATGTCTGTGTTTTCCTGAGACAGAGATAGGAAGGCCTAATGACATGGAGACAGGCGAGTCTATCTGTGTCTTCCTCCCACACTCACACACATTATTAGTATTAGGAGCCCATCTGGTTAGCTCTCTGCCAGCAGCAGACTTGTGAAGCCTCTTTCAACACTGTTTATGATGTGAAACAAGAACCATCTACATGGGAGCACCGTGACGCAGATTCACTCATTCTATAACTTCTTGGCTCGTAAGTCTTATAACTACTGTAGTCATGCTAAACACAAATAGATGAATTGCTAACAAGCGACAATTAAATGAGAGTACCAAATGAATGTGAGGGATCTACCAGTCAATTTCAATGATTCCACTAATTGCCTAATATCAGTAATTAGCGCAAACACAAAATTCTGAGAATTCACTACACAGCCAAAAAGTGTGTGATGGCATAGGTAAAGAGATTACACGCTACAATTATACAGGCCGTCGTTCAGACTTGGTATTTAAATACGTTTTGAGTGACCACATGGATCCAGATCTCACTAACTGTGCGGCATTCAGAAAAGACTGCTAGAAGAAATTATTATGAAAGTTTCCTTCTGATATTGTTTTACACATATAATTGCAATTATTCAGCAGCAGGATGTTAAAACACCCTCTCGGTTACTTTTCCCCTCCATCCCTTTTTCTGTGTAGATCATATTCATCAATTACTGTACTAATAATTAATTAAAGATATTTTGCTTATTGAAAGTGAACAATATTAAAACAAGAAACTCAATTAACTTCCAACCTGTATGCTACATCCACAACTGTGCCACATATTCACTCAGTAGCCGATTATTTCTTTGTTGACAAATTTTACTTTCCTCTTTTCACGCAGGAAGAGTTCAATGACTGTCATAGAGCTGAACTCTTCATTTCTTTTCTATCGACAAATCCTCTTCTGTGGCCACAGAGGCAAAGGCTCTGAGTCACCTTTCCTGTTGTATTTGTGATGTACATGTTTGTATTTGTTTGATGGAAGAATGTCTGTTTGACACCTGGAGATAAACTCTGACTTTTCCAAATGTTCTCAAAGGTTTCACAGACCCATCGTGGCTTGATGTCACAAAGTCAGTTGCTGACTCGGTCAAATAAATCAAGATGCCAAGCTCTCTGTTACTCCAAAAACCGAGTTGACTACTTGCAAATAGCACACATTCCCAGCAATATAATTTGCAATGCTCCTTAGAGAGAGTAAGCCAGTGGTACCGATCATAGTTACTGGTCTGAAAGTGGTGGACAAACACCGACTGAGACTGGCGTCTCGTTCCGATGTTCAGTTCCGACCAAACTGGTTTGGTCTTTCGTAAGACCAAACCAGTTTCTCCTTCTCAGTCAGTCATCATGGGATTAAAATAAAAACAAATTCACAAGTATTAATGTGTGCAGCATAGATAATTGATCTTTTATTGCTATTAATATGCAAATTTTATATGAAAAAAAAGTTAATTTTACATAGATATTAAGCACATTCAACAAATAACAGTAAAGAATGATTGAGGGGTGTGCTGTGGTGGCGTAGGGGTTAGCGCGACCCACATTTGGAGGCCTTGAGTCCTCGACGCGGCCGTCGCCGGTTCGACTCCCGGACCCGACGACATTTGCCGCATGTCTTACCCCCTCTCCTTATCCCCTTCCTGTCAGCCTACTTTCATAAAGGGACACTAGAGCCCACAAAAAGCCCCCTGGTGGAAAAAAAAAAAAGAATGATTGATATATGTCATATTGTGCGAAAAGAATCCATCACATTTCACATTTTAATTAAGGAAATAAAACTAACTTTTAAATGAAAATGTGGCACGGTGGTGGCAGAAGGGAAAGGAATGGCACAAGGTTTGAGTCCTGGCCTGTTGACCTTTGCCCCATCTCTTGCCTCTCTCATAGCCCACTTCCCTGTCTAAGCACTGTTAAGTAAAGGCCACTAAATAACATGACTGTTCCCCAGATGACACTCTGACTGCAGTTTTGTATAGCTACAGAAAACGATTGATTTATCAAATATAATGTCAATCAGCCCTTCACAAAAAATGGAAATCTACCACAAACCTGTAATCAAAACATGTCTGGTTTGAACCAGGTGTTGAAACTCAAATGCTCTCTCTAGGCTAAAGATTCTCTTTCAGAAATAATATGAATTTATGACCAAACCTTATGTTTCCCCTACTGTTTGAATGTGAAGGGAATGTGTGAACACAGTCTGGAAATGCAGCTGAAACATTCCATTACAAAAAGAATTTACTGTAAATGAAACAGCAAGGCCACTGTGCCCTGCTCTTGCCTTTGGGAGGTAGATTTGTCATTTTGTCACAAAGGCTCAATAACACCAAGATCCATTCAAGTAATAGGAACAGGCCTCATAGGTGAGATCCAAACTGGATGTTTGCTAGCTATACCTTCTTTAAAAATGATGTACCAGCAGCTGGATACAGAATATTTGTCAGTTTATTCACCTGCCATTGCAGCGGAGTAAAAAGCACAAGAAAGTAAATGGGTCTTATGGAAAAAAATTAAGTCTACAAAAAACGGAGAAATACACAGAGCTTCATCCTCCTGAGAGAGTTACACTGTTTTTCTTCCAATACACACTAACTAATGCATTCATTCATGCTTCACCATATCCTGAATTATCTGAAACATATTTATCTTTACCACCAAGTGGTTTAGTTGATAGTATTTTTGCTTTGAGCAAGAGCTGTGATGAAGATACTCCTTTGGGGAAAGTTGTGTATTTACCTTGAACATGTACTGGCCAATAAAAGAATGGGATATTTTTTGCTTATTCTATTTTCTATTAGATTTTCATTTTAAAAAAAGTTCAACATCTCCAGAGAAATTCTTAAAAAAAAAAAAACAAGAAAAAAAAAACATTTATTGAAGGACCACAACAATCCTCTGACATTAAAATTTAATACATCCTTCAGAGCACTTATTCTGAAATCTCAATGGGTTTTAGACATTTAGATTTTACATTTATTCGACATATTACAGCCAAGTAGAGTATATAATGTTTCTGCTACTGGGATAAAATGCCTACCCTGGGGCACTTATGGGACTGAACTTTCATGATTGCTTCAATATGCAATTCATGCTGAGAGTTATTGCGCAGAAGTCATCATTTTTTCCTTCAAAATACCGAACAGGCTTTCAAAAATTAATTCCATTCCATCGTTTCTGGCAGAGGAAGGCTTCACTTGTCACAATGACTGCTTGGCAGCTTCTCTGCCATTAATGCCTAAGAGACTTTCACAGGTTCCTCAATAGGAGGATAACGGATGAAGACCATTGGAAAGTGATAGCACATTCCCCAATATAAACCAAACAAATCGTAAACTTTTTCTTTTATATATTTACAAATATTTTGTTCCTCTGACTTTCTAGAAAGTTGTTTTTAGAAAACAGCTATAATGTTTCAATAGGAGATGCAGCTTTAGATTTTAATTTTGATGGAGTGACTTGTTACACAAACTTTTTTGTATGCATACATCTTTCATGATATTTTGAAATCTTTTTTCTCATTCACTGAAGTTTCTGATGCAGTAAAGGACAGTAGCCTTTTAGATATCTGAGTTTTCTTGTCTCATTTGTATCTTTTACTTACTCTTAAAGGGAAAGTACTATCTAAAACAAACTTTTTTGAGCTTTCCGTCATGGTATAATGTTATTACCTCATCAAAAATACACATGGAGTGTTGCTTTAATTCTGTCATCCATGTTTGAGAAATGCTTGAATCTCCCATGGCAGTCATTAGCTGGTGCCTAAATGCTTGCTCTAGCAAAGAGCCACCTACGACTTTTAAGCTTCTCCTTGCAGCTGCAGTCTCCACCCATGCTTCCATAACATGAGAAAAAGGAGTACATTGCAGTAGCATAATATAGAAAAAGTTGGACAACAGTATAAATCAATGATGTTTCAGTTATTAATCATACCTGTCAAAAGCAATGCTTAACATAATTTTTTTAGAACAGGATTTAATAAAAACTCAAGATTTGACATTATTGTATTTTTCTGGAAGTTTGTTCCAGGTTAGAGGAGCATAAAAACTGCTTTTTATGTTTGGTTCGGATTAGGAGAAAAAATATACTTGAGCCATGTTGTCTGTTCTTTTGGAGTATGTGCAGGCTTACATGATTACTTGAATTCTGCTTTGTGTACTTTTTCAATTTTCTGGTCTTTGTTTCTCTCCTGCCACGTGATTCCATTAGAGTTTCTCATGCAGGAGCTCTAACTAAGTTAGCCTCCAACCTGTAACACATTCCACTGCTGTAGTCACCTCTGTACATTTCATTTTTGGTTATCTTGTTAGTTCCTTTTGTTTTCCAAACTCTATGTTTGTTCTAGATTACTCTCCCTGTCCCTTACCCTTCTTTTCATGTAAAAGTGGTAGATTTTGGATTTCTGTTTTCATTACAGGCCTTTCACAGGAAGACATGCTTGGCTAGTGTTAGCTTCTTTCCTCAGCTTGATATGACTGACTGATATGTTTTCCAATTTTCTTCTTTGCAGTTCCACTTATGTGCGTGCCTTATAGAAGTTTTCCTCTTCCCCAAACTAAGAGCTTTACGGTCAATATTTTCATTGTTAATAACTAATATTACAGTAACAGCTGTTAAAGAAAGCCTCAGCTGATCACACTGTAATAATTTGTGGATCCATACTGATTTGTTGATAGAAGAGGGAATTAAAGCTTTTTGGAAATTGTTTAAACTTTCACAAGCCTTTCCAGTGTCATTTTTTGCTGAAATATTAATGTTCAGCTGAGAAAACAGGGCTAAAATGAACAACTTATTCTTGGCAAAAGAAGCAGTTGTTTCTTTTGCCAAGAAACACTACAATAATACACTACAGAAGTGTAGCGTATTATTATCCGCAAATGTCGCGGTGTGTCCCACAGATTTGAACAATTTCAGTCCAAGATTTTTCAAATAGCTAAATCAACTAAAACAACATCACCTCATAGCTGGCAGTCTCTCAACACTAAGGATTTCTTAACTTTTCTTGGATCTAGCTGTAATATGACGTAGTTATACTACAGGGGAGGACAGTATCAGATAAATTCATGGAAAAAAGTTGAAATGCCAATTTCCTTTAAATCAAGGCTTAAAATCCATCTGTTAAGAGTTGCCTTTGATCAATAGGAAGTGACTCATTGATCCACATATTTGGTGTGTATTTGCTTAACAATTTTGATGCTATTTGATAGAATGTAATTTTTATTGCTTGTTTCATAATTTATGACTGTATCAATTATGTTTTGATGATGTAAAGCACGTTGTACTGCCTCGTTGCTGAAATAATGCTATACATTAAATTTGACTTGACTTGGCACTTCCCTTTAAAAAAAATCAGAGTTATCCCTTTAAGTCTGGGTCCTTAGTGCTGCTATTGAATAAATTGATGATAGAAAAAAAATGAAGTTGATAAGAAGAACTTAGCATTACAGCAAGTTTTACGTTTCCCACTCCCTAAACTCTAAGAGAATGATTACATTTACATTGCACATAAGCAAGTTTATGTCGTGTGGTTTTATGGTGCTGATGCACAGCAAAATAGGGATTCTGACACACACACACGCACCCACACAAGGCCTCACAAAATTATAGACTATTCACAGCTCCATCTCTTAAACTCCAAAGTTACTCTGTTCAAGGCGGGAAGTCGTGAGGGAGATGGAGAGAAAGAGCTTCAGAACTCTTCTGAAATGGTCTAATCACGCGAGGGAAGAGAAAGACTCAGAAGGAGCGCTGCAGCTGGAGAGAGTGAAGAATGGGATAAGGTAGAGGGCGTTCAAAATGGTGGCAGTGGAGAGGCTGATCATGAGGATGGAAAGATATGGCTCAATAGTAAAAACAGCAGGGGCAAAAAGAGTGGGAAAAAAAAGAGGAAAAAAAGTATGTGTGGGAAGTTTAAAACTAGATTATCCCTAGTCAGGGTTTCTGGTAAAATGGGCTGGGGTAATGAGCTCTTGTGGGCGAGGCATGAGGAGGGTAATCCTTTTAACCACTGCATCACGTTATTGGACTCCATCACAGCTGTGGTGCGTTGCATTTAATATTCAGATGCAATAAACACTTTCCAGATAGCTGTGATTCAGAGGCTTACATTTAAATTGCCTCTAATGAGCCCTATTCACATTTCATTTAGCCTCCTCTCCTGAGGGATTTGGTGAATTCAATAGGTAGCAATAAATCCGTACTTACCTCTGTGCCTAGTGGCCTCCAGCTGGTTAGATAGATGATAGATAAAGTACAAGCAGAACCATTGAGCTTTAACTCAAACTCTGACGGTAAAATGCTACCCTTTTTCATTTGGCTGGGTACTAGTTTGATGTAAAGCTTGATAAAGAGACATGCTTCTGAACTGTTGGGAAAGTTTGTCAATAATGACATCCTGCTGATCTTAACTAGACAAAAACTTTGATTAAAAGAAGTTTAAATGGTTGGAATAGGGGAATTGGTTTTTGCACAGCAACTGTATGGTGATGGTAAAGATGGTGGCTTTTGATAAGAATAACAAAAATAAGAATAGTCTGTTAAGCAAATAATCAATGAACATTCACCTTAACTTTAAAGGTGTGTTTTTAGTTTTGACTTAAAGGAACTCAGTGTTTCAGCTGTTTTTCAGTTTTCTAGAAGTTTGTTCCAGACGACTCACAACTCAAATCAGTATTTTATCTTACTTACTTTTTTTTTTACCATGAAAGTCCATAAAATGTTTGTGCAAACTTTGATAAGACTGCCTTTTTTTTTTTTTTAACATAGTGTTTCTAAAACTTATAGTTTGACCTCTGCAGATTTCCTCTCCTTGAACTTCTTAATCTTTCCAAATAACCCAAAATGCTCTATGTTCTGTCCTAGCATAAAAAAAAGAACAAAAAACAGGAAGCATCTCAGTTTAATCTCTTCTCATTTGATCAATCTAATGGATGCATTGCTTTATCATTAAACTTTCATCTCAAAGTTCACAGTGAGTATTAGAGTGGATGAATCCCTTTGCAATTAGGATGGGCTAACCTTCACAAAATGTCCTGTGCAAAGATTCCCAGATTGCATTGTAAAAATTTAAAGAGCAAACTGTGCACACTTTGGTGACCACGTCTCACCTCATGCTGCTGTGATTCTGACCTTGAAAAAGTGTGAGAGGTTCCTGAGGAACGACAGTGATTTCTAAGCACATTTTTTCCCTGTTGCATAGAAAGCTCAACATCTTTTGAAAACTGATGCTGACATCACATTAAGCAAGAATAAATAAATAAAACCTCCTTTATCTAAAATCCAGAAAGGCTCAGACATCCTAGGCAGGATCCTGAGCTTTCAAATTAACCTTGGTTACCTCTTATCTGTATTCAAGTCTTATGTGGGCCTCTCTGAAAGACTAGATTTGATTTTATCTTGCAGTGAGTCTTTTCTCTTTTTTGACTTACCAATATCTTCTAGTTTTATTTGGAAGTACAATTACTTAGAATCAGGCTTAGATGATGATCTTTGAGGTAAGGTTTGATGATGTAGTTTGTTTGATATTATGAGTCAACTCAACATTTTTGCTTTACGGGGGACAGAGTCATGAAATGTGTAGCTATTCTGTGACATCACTGAGTTACATCAAATGGAAAGCAATTATAGGAGATAATGCCGAAATAGTGTCTCTATCCCACCCACAGTTCAGGTCTCATCAATAAAACAAGCACCCATCCACACGTACGATATACATGAAACTACACTGATACAAAAACAAGACTTTACCCACTGATAGTCTCCTTATCGTGATCAGTGCAAGTGACCTCTATTAGCAAAGCAGTCTGGAGCATTCAGTGTCATTAAAAAGGTGAATCACACATACTGACTTGTAAGCAGGAATACATTTAAGAAATAAAAATACAGGAACTGAGAACAATGAGGGATACATTTTGACTAATACACACGATCACTTTTGATCTGCATGTTGGTTGCATTTCTGACTTTGCGGGGCTTTTTCCTTAAGCCCACAAAGTCTTTGCACATCTGTCATGTTATAATTATCGGAAATACTTGTAACGCAGCCCAAAACTTAGTTATTTGTATTGAGTGAAGTTTATATAAAGATTGTTAATTTTAACTGGGTTAAAATTTTGTCCTAAATGCATTAGATTTGTTAGAAATACATTTAAAAATAAACTGTAAAGAGGTTTTAAAAAATGTTTATATAAAAATAAACTTTTCCTCATGTTTGTAAGAGGAAGAAGTATTGAGCAAGCAAATTTTCTAGTCTGTGATTGGTCAAGAGCCAGGAAGTGTAAAGACAGTAGAATGGAAGCAGGAAGTAACCTTAATATAGTTCTTGACATACAATATATCATTCACAATTGTTTTTCCTCCATGGGCACAGATATGTTTTATTATAATATACAGAGTCATAAGAGCTCAATGTAAAGAATAATTATCAACTAGATGTTTTCTATAATTCCACAGTCAAAACACAGGGATGTCAGCAAAGATGAGACCCAACTGTAACCTGTGTTCTGGCAAAAGGCTCACTACAACTAAGCTCATCAAGTCCAAAAAACAGAGAACAGGAGTTTTAGAGATAAGCAGGTACAAGAGTAACCATGGTAACTTGAAAACCATGTATGATCCTAGATGAAAAAAATGCTATCATTAGTAATAGTTATACTAAAAATATTAAACAGTTGTAATTTTTCTTTGTAATAATTAGGTAATTAAAACATGAATGAGGTTGATCATGTTGCAAAAACTGTATTTTAATAGGACTCATCATGCACGACACTGTCCATAAATTGAACTAATATGCTAATTTTACAAATATATTTTCTGACTTCATGTTTTGATAATGTGAGTTTTGAATTGCCGTAAAATTATCACAAACAGAAGGTAGACATGAATTATGTCATGTGATTATTTCCGTCAGATTTTCCATTCACAGAAATGTTGAATGCAGTATGGAACTAAGACATTTTTCAATACGGCACAAACAGGGACATATCCCAAGCCTATAATACTTGATTGTTTCCAGAGTGCAGCTACGGAGGAATTAACTGTATTGCAGAAAAGGAAATCAGACTAGGGGAGGTTTTTTCGTTTAAAAAAATATCAAAGGAATATATTGTACCTAATGGGATATTTGAAATCCGTAGGAGTCAGAACTAATAATTTTATATTTTCATTTTGCAAAACAAGATAGTTTTAGTGACTCTTGTGAGACAAATTTAGATTTTTTTTCTCGTGATTCTACACTACCAAGATATGTGATAAAAAGATTTTTGTTGTAAAGCCAAAGTAATGAAGCATTTAAATCAGTCTGTTTTTTTTCCATAAGACATTGGTCAAGAAACCTGGGGAGAAGCTTTCATTAGCACCACAGGGCTACGCAATTAATTTGTATTAAAGAAACTTTAAAGCTACAAGGCCTTGTTTTTCTCACAAGAATAACCATATGCTACAATTTCACAACACAAAGACAGTTACTCAAAAGGCATCTTGTAACCTTTGTTTTCAGGAAGAAAGTCTTATTCATTCCCATCTCATTATTATTGCATTAGGGTGTCACTGCTGCAAGACAGAAATAAATTGTGACTGATTAAACTGTGATAATTTCCCAGCGCACCGCTTACCTGCTGCAGGGATGAAATGTTCGACAACGGTAGCGTAAAATTGAAAGAACAATGAATGCTGCAGGCATCTGGTTGAATGCACCTATTCAGGTCTGTCAAAGTTAACTGATGAGTTCAGATTTATCTGTGACAGACTGTGTGAGGTTTGTTATTCAAAAAGAAAATAAACTATGAAATAAACAACTAACAAGAAAGATAAAAAAAAAAAAAGCATATTATTTGCCACTGGCCAAATTGGAATACATATTAAAATATGTTGTATAAAAAAACTTATTGACTATGCAAAGTTTTTTGTGAGTGTGGCGAAACCACTGTCCTATTTATCAAATTGAGGAAGTAAACTTTCATTTCGCTCCCCCCATTTGTATCATTTCATTGTACATTATTATTTATCTAAAAAACAAAAAATCCAATCACCAAAATTTCTGGACTACAGAGCGCACCCGATTATAAGCCGCACACAGCACATTTTTAAAGGAAAAACCATTTTGTACATACACAAGCCGCTCCTGTCTAAAAGCCGCATGTGCCTACATACAGACGGTACACAGAAAGAGTTTTCAAAGTTTTAATAATATACCTTAGCTTTTCTTTCCAAACAGTGCCTGTGACGTGGCAGTAACACAGCAGCAATACGGTAGTAACACAGCACTAACAGGGCTGGTTAAAAAAAACATACCGGTAAAAGTCA